>JARACY010002208.1:0-45555 GCA_029255725.1 Scrobipalpa atriplicella | reverse complement strand
GGAAACACAGACACAGGTAGTGAGTTCCACTCCTTATGAGCGCATTATGAAAGATGAATGGTGGAATAGCAACTAAATGTGAATGGTATCCTACTGCGGTCTAGTTGTCCGATGGTGGAATTGAGCTGGTGAGACTAGTGGCATCCTCATGAGAACCTGGAGCTTTGCTTCCTTGTCGTTTGAGTGCTGAATTTTTGTTTTAGTAGTATTATGAATCTGTCGATAGCTTCCTATTAGCCCTACTCTATTGCAGGTCTTCTAATTCGTGGTCAGAATATACGTCGAAATATATCGTTTGACTCATCTACTGACAACCCATTGATGATAATCATGTTGGATTTGAACCGTGACCAATATATCCGTGCCCCAGGCTACCTCGGATATGGCAGCAAGATAGACCGGGTAACTTAAACACCCATACGAAGTTTCTGGTCTCGCGTTAACTTGACTGTTAAGGAATCTATAAAGTTTCTATGCGTTGACTTCATACTCCACCGTCAAGAGCAGCGCTCTTCAGTTTATGATAAAGATGATGATTAAACTACTGTAATATTTAATATGGTCACATGGAATGTAAGACTATGATAAACTATAGTATCTTTCGTATTTTTCCATGTAACTATAATAAACAGTACGAGATGCGTAGGCAAACAAGAGAACGAATCATCTGACGGTAAAATTGTTAAAGCGCCTATCATTGTCAATAAGGATCTTGGTATACTATAGTGCTTAATGCATAACATGATTAACTACTCATACAGTGTGACTTTATCACACCTTTGGCCCTTACGGAATAGGCAGAGTGTAAAATGCCTAGTAAAAGGCTTTCGCCACGTCTGTCAAATATTGAGGGTAATTTTAGATTGAAATGTCGCTAAAGTGGCATTTGTCAGCCCATCGCTTAAATTGCTATACACTGTATAATCCGCGAATGCCTCTGTTTTTGTATCGCTCCCAGTATAGCACGATAGCAAACATAATTAAAATTAAGAAACGCGGGATATTACAACATTGGTACACTCAGCTCAGTGATGATTTTCTGACGCGACAGCACACAAATTCTTTCTTTTGTAACAAAAGATAAAAAAGCACACGAATTGTCGAATTTACTTGCGTGTACATACATACAATCCCACCTTTATCCCTAATGGGGTAGGCAGAGCGTCAACGACCTATAAACAAAGATCGTTCCGCCACGTGTGAAAAGATGAGGGTTATTTTAGATGGACCTGTCCGTATATTGCTGTAGAAACAAATTGTCAGCCCGTCGCCTAATACAATACACTGATACCCTCGTATCCCCTAGCTGAATTTAACAGCATGCCCGGGAGGAAAAGCAGCTGGCTCATTCTATGTTTTTCTATCGCCAGTCTAGCGTGAAAGCATTGCAAACTTGCGTGTAGACAACTGTAAATAGTCCTCAAAATCCCAACCGATTTTCAGTGACAGCAGCCAATTTTACCAGAGATCAACAATCTGCGCAGGACTTCACAGCTTGATTGCCAACACATACCTCACTACGTAAATATACCTACAAATAACTTAATACAACTAGTAGTAGGTAGTCATCTAACTATAGTTTTTAGTACCTACTCGAGTGTTTGCGCAACACACAAGACTACTCCATTCCTTCAATCTCTAATTCAGATGGGACTTAGAGAAATCAGGCACATGACCGACTATTTACATGCCCATGTGATCATCTTACTTGTCGGACAATCAGGTGATCAGCCTGCAATATCTAAACCAAACTAGAAACGACAACATAAAGTCGTTGTAAATCGGGACTCGAACCCGGGACCTCCGGATCGAGAGCCTGTGGCTCAGACTACTAAAACATAGAGGCAGTTAAAAACGTCGCACTAACAGAAACATAAACCCGACCTAGTGTGGATATATCGTCGGGATCGCACGTGAAGCTGAAGGTGATCTCTATTGAGTTGGGCCGTTGACTCGAGATCACTTATCTGATGTCTAGCTCAAACGTTGTTCTAGGAAATGTACGCGAGTGGTTGCGGATAATAATATGTACTAGGCATTTATGTTGATGATGTTTTCATGTTCTTAGACTGAAATCGTGGGGGCTCTGATTATTGTTAAAATGAGGGTAAAATTTAATTCAGCCTGTTTTCTATTGAAATCAAAGGGTCGTTAAACGTTTGTAGAATGTTCCAAACAATACTAAGCTATTTTTTCAGGTGGTGCGTCGTTATAAAGTTTAAGCTCGTTCTATAGTTGACTGTTACTACTAGTCACTACAGTCAAGAGAAAATTAAACTCAATGTTACACCATAAGAAAAGAACAGATAGTAGGTAACTACGCGTAGCGTTATATTATCTTTTTTTTTTTTGGTTACACATCTACGGTTAAAAGTTGTCTCTCCCGTAATGCAAATAGTACCTAAATCTCTAGTGCCAGCTTTTTCACTAACGACCGATACAAAAGTTTCCAAAAAGCTCTTTTGATTAGCAAGCTCAAATGCGCTTCTTAAAAAGCACCAAATTGACAACTGTCAATTTAAAGCTTTCTCCAGCTTCTTCCACTACTCTGATTGGTCGAAACACTTGACAGTAACAAGAAACTGTCAAGCTTCCGATCGTGTGTTACCTGTTACAGTACGACCACGCTTTAAAAGAACGTGGCGAAAAAAGGAACTAACGCCGCCATCTTGAGATTTGAAAGTTCTCCTTATACTGCAGCGCCCCCGCCCACGTTCATTGAGAACCGAGTCGAACAATATGTTTAAACATGGTTTAAACTTATCAGAAGCTTTTTGTACTTGACGTAAATTACATATTTACCTTCAAAAAAGAAAAGAACGATTTGAATGGGAATGAATGCCGGTGAATGAAATGGTTAAAGATCGATACTTGAGTATTGTTTTAAAGCTGTATTATTAAGTAATATTCTTAAGGCTGTTTTACAATTTTATTCCGATGTAAGACATATGATAATATTAATTTAATTAAATATAGGTATGTCATACACTGGGACATAATAATCAAATAATAGTACCTGTAGTACTATAGTAGCTGGCATATTCTATGTTTTTCTATCGCTCTCAGTCCAGCATGGAAAAACTGCCCCTTTAAAATAGCCGGACGCCAGATGCGAGTCGAAAACAAAGTGCGTATACTATAAGGAACTTAAAACTCAATATTCCAAACAACATCGCATAATTAACGTCTATAAGTTGCCGGCATCTTAGTTTCCGAGATATACGCAGTTTTGTAAAGTGAGGTGAAAAATTGCATTCCGTCATTTTAGATTTTTAGCAACAATAAAATAAATGACTTTACATGTTGTTTATAAGTTGCACGAACACATTAAAATCTATATATCTAATGAACAAGAAAAGTTTGATTTATTTTATTCAATTATACTTTAAAATGTTGTTTCTTTAAATAAGATTTTTCAGGGGTTTATCTTCAAAGGCCTGGTAAAAAACTGGTGTGTGTTTTTGAATATTCTTTTAATTCATAATATCAGTTAACTATTCTAGATACCGAATCTTGTCTTAACTCAATAGCGGACAACTTGTACCTTTTTGCGTGGAAGGCCACATATTTACTTACAGCTTTAAGGGAGCAAAATGCGTGTTTAATGTGGCAGTGGCATAGACTACGCTTCCGCGGAGCCAAGGCCGCCCGGTGCAGCTAATGCATCATGGTACTGCGTTTGTGGAAAATTACAACCAGTTCGGCTATAATTGTCTCCCCTTCGATAAAAATATGTTTTCAACAGGCAGGGATCGTTTACGTTATATTGTGAGATACTTAAAAGGAAACATATTATTTCAAGTCTACGCTGGAAACGATAGAAAAACATAGAATGTTCCAGCTAGGTACTTCTCTTCCCGGGTATACCTGCTGTAGAAATCTGTAAAGACAAGGTTTCAGTGTATTTCAATTAAGGCGATGGGCTGACAACCATCTATAGTAATATACACTTGTACAATTCGTACTTTTGAAATGAATTAAAGGTGTCGTTGACGCTCAGCCTACCCCGTAAGTAATTAAACAGGAGTGAATTAAAAGAAAACAAAGTGCATTAAACGGGTAGGTATTACGTTCCGCGTGTGAAAACATCCTCCTTGCTCCATGCGGTTGGTTAAAATGATAAATAATAAGAAGGGCGTATCTTAGACAGTACTTGCATTAAAAAAAAGGCTTGCATTCCTGCATAGACCGCTTCCGCACGCGCCCAAGGCCGCCCGGTGCAGCGCTAATACCTATACATCATGCACTTTTATAGTGTGCAGCTTTTAACCGACAACGCAAATTAAAGGAGAAGTTTTCACTTGTAGGTTTGATTGTATGGCATCAATATGTGTGTGTGAGAATATATACTTGGAGGAGAATAATGGTGATTAACTTAAAATATGTCGAATTAAATAGCTAAGATGTTTTTAAAATATTTTTACGATATTTTTTTACTTTACCAACTTTGTTAGAGGCCTAAGATTATCTGAACGTTTCAACCAACCAACAGAACGACAAAAGAATGTTTTTACTTCATTATTTTCATCACAAAACATTTTTTTTTATAGTCCGTTTTATTTATACTTCCAACATCGCGGTTTCACCCGCGGCTAAATGGGCTTTTCGGTACCGAGATATTTCCTCGTTGTAAACACTAGCTTTATAAAAGTGAAAAAAAAAAATGAAATCGGTTTAGTAGTTTTGAATTTATTCGTTACAAACTTACATACAAAAATGCAAATCTTTCCTCTTTATAATATTAGTGTAGATAATATACATTAGTTAGTATAGAAGACTATTATATATTCAAATACATTTTAATCTACGATTAACGTGACTCTATACCCTTTATGCGTCCAGAAATAGCTTAACCATTAATGCACAAACGAAAACAAGCTATCTACATACCAGTAATAGGTATGTATGTCTGTCTGTCTGTTGATCGCGCGGGGCTATGTTCACTAACGTAAAACAGCGCGCTCAAGGCTGTCTCGGTGAGTAATACGGCTGCAATTCCACTAAGGCTTGTGGGGGAGGGAGAAAAAAACTGAAAAACCAACGCTCAATTTTAGATACAGTTTTTTAAATATATGTTTGAAAAAGGACTATAACTTCAACTCGACAGTTGGTCAATTTTAAATAATTACAAGAAAAATATAAAAATCACTGTCACTGAGAATTTGGAACATTATTGGCCGAAAACAGAAAAAGGTTTGAAGCGCGTCGCTTACAATTATATAAGTACGTATTAATAATTACAATTATCAGATTAACATGATTATAATTAAACAGTCAGTTATAATTACAATTTACCAGTACCACTCGTTGGTATCTACAATTATAAAATATTATGTCATTTTTTCTTTCTCTTTTTCTCAAATTAAAACTGCAGATGCAACAGGAACGCGCTCGTAGAATGCCACCCGTTGCATGCGCACTTTTCCTCGTGCCCCCTCTATGAGTGCATGTCGCTATTGATCCCGCTCTTCCACGAACCAGTACAATAGGAAAAAGAAAGATGGCGCTCTTAAACGATGTCAAGGTCGGTTAGTCAAAGAAAAATTGATTGAAGGAGAATCTACAATGCAAAATAAAGATGTTTTTTGGCATGTTTTTTCAACTCATTATTAGATTTTTGATACAAGATTAAAGCCATAGTTTTTTAACTAGGTAAAAAAATACTAAGAAAATCAAATGGTACCCAAAATATTGTATTCTGAAACTATAACTAAGCAGGTTTATTTAGATAAAGAAACTTGCAGAAATAGGAAAATATAAAAACACTAGCTTGGTGCCAATCATAACAAACACAAAAAAAAACATAAAACGCTTGAAGTAAACAACAACGTTCCTACTTATTTAGTAACTAGTTATAATGCAGTCGTAAGGCCATTTAGTGACATAAAAAATAAATGCAATAAACAAATAACTACATTAAACCTTCCGCCTTGCAAGCGCATAATAATAAAAACCTTATCCTAATGAAAAAAACAGCCCTGCCAGAACCTTGCATTGAACATTAACATATTATTCAGTTAGGACGTATGGCCTTCCGCGATTGGCCAAAGAAAAAAAAAACGAGTGGTCAAGGTGCGTGCTGGGACGTGCGTGAGTCAGGGTTCCGTAGTGGGATATTTAACAATATTGAGTTCAAAATTATGTGGACATTTTTATCCTCATTTAAGCTATTTAAAACTATGATTGTAGGTTATACTTAGATAAAGTTTAGTTGCTTAATCTGGGTATCGTCTCTGGCCTAGACCACAGTATAATAAATAGTACTCCTAGACTAGAATCAAGAGCTAATGAAATAACAAAAAAAAACGTAGATTATGAAAAGGGTCTTTTACAACACATTCTACTATCATATTTTCAAAGTTTTCCTAAGTTAGTTTATTATATCACAGTTAGTAAAAAACTGTCCTAATAAACTTAATCCCGTAGTTTGGTAGATATGTTTCGGTGCGGACTCCTAAAAGGCAATAAATAAAAATAAAAAGTGTTTATAACGCACAGAGTATAAATAACAAAGGTTGCAAGGATGCCGAGCCGCGTTTACATGTGGCATTGAGCGGGATAGTAAGCGCCCGTACACACTTGCGGTTAGCGGAGTAACCGCTTGCTAGAGATACTTGATCCTCTGGGAGTTTCTGTTTCCTTTGCGTCCTTTCCTACTCTGATGTATATCTACACTACAGGGTGGAATTTTCAGACCATTCAGGGGAAGTGCTCTAAATACTGAAGATAGTAAATTTTATTCAAAGGAAACATTCCCTTATTTTTATAAAGAAGCAAATTCAAAGATTCATGAAAATACGCCTGACTCAACCGGGAATCGAGCCAGATAAAAATCTAAAAAATAACACCCTGTACTTTTATAGGATAAGTCGAAAGGGTCAATAATGATGATTAAATCTTTCCAACAAACATTAATTTTCATTTAAATTTAGACATTGGGTAACACATTTTAGTGATTCATTGTAGGCTTCTTGAGTATTCAAAGTGCTTTGACTTAAAATTATGTCTTCCTCAATGATTATGCATTGTCTGTTCGAAAAAAATCATCCTTATTATTGACCCTATGTATTGGTATTATAAAAATACAGGGTGTCATTTTATTTCGATTTAAGCAGGATCGATTCCCGGGTCAGGCATGCGATATTTCGCAAATCTATGAATGCAGTTCTACTTTTTTTAATAAATAAATATAAAAGGCATGTTTCGTTTCATAAATATTTACCAAAGTATTTTTGAATTTTAGCAAGTTCGATCCCTAAAAACGTTATAATGGAAAGCTATTGAGTAGATACGTGAGAAAAAAAATTATGAAGAAAAAATGTAAAAGTTCAAAGGAAAAATCCGCGAATATTTCAATATAAATGCGTTTACGGTGGAGTGTAAAATTTAATTTGAATTGTTGACTCGAAGGGAGCATACGTGACTTTTAAACCGACATACAAAAATAAATCTATCTTCAATTTAAAAAAAGGCTCTTATACTGGTTTGCAATTGTGGTAGCCACGAGCTGATAAATAAGTAGAAAACATTGCTCATATTTAAACTAAAGATTGTTTATAGCGTGCATCACACTTTTTCTACCACATATACTTACCCAAAAGCTACTATCCTACTTTGACTGGCGCGGTTCAAACACAGGAAGGACAATAACTGAACCCTAAACGCTGGTTTAGTTGTTACTCCTTTGTTCAAGTGTTAAGTACAGTGCATTAGGACAGTTCATAAGTTGAACCGTGTAAACCGTGCGTTCTTCCAAGCTTTAAGCTTAAGCCATTATAGTCTGAAGTGTAAACTAAGCTCAAGACGCTTCGCCGTCACCCGCTGCGGAGGGGGAGGGGAGTGCAGGACGGTAGAGGTGAAGGGGGAGGGGTTTCGAAAGTTGCACAAATGCATCCACCTTGACCTCGATCTGCGTCTGCGCCGACACTATTATTACTGCACTTTATAAGGGACTCCGCCAACGAGCGGGATTTTTCACGCTAAGGTGTGTTGAGTATTTTGTCTGGTGTTGAGAGATGTGACCTTTGCGGGCATTTAATGTTAATTGTTAGATCAAGAAATGTTCATGCAAATAAATAAAAATATTTTTTTTAAGTAAAACTATGTTGCCTGCGGCGTCTTCCTACAGGTATCAAGAGGATTGAAAAAAATTTACAAGAGTGTTAATTGGATCGTTCGTTGATTCGACAGTTCACTCGATAGAAGAAGAAGACATTTACTGGGATCCATAGTTGTTACGACATTATTTAGAAAACGAAAAGGAGTAACACATAAAAATAATTCACTTTATTGAGCGGACATACGAAAAATTTATTTCTTTGTAACAAAGTTATAATTATAATTTGCGGTTTCTACATTTGCACTTCTTTGAAGTTGTAAAGAATAAGAAATTCACAGGCCACAAAACATGTTGGTAAAGATAACTCAACATTAAAAAAAAATATTACCACAATACCTATTCAGAAATTAAACCGCAAGGCTTAGCGTTTTTAAATTGCTCGTCTGGATGGACCCTAAGTTAAACTGTGCGATCAGACGAGCAGTTTCGGGCGGGGTATTCGTTTGATGGTTTTTTGATGTAACGGTACTGTAAGCGATGGTATCCGGGTTCGATTCACTGTGCATCCAAATAATAGGCTCCGTTCCCACGATTTTTTGAGCAACGAAGAAAATTCAAAATGGAATTTGCCTCATTTATTCATTTTGATTTGAGGCAGACGTACCATTTTATCTCGTGACTTTCTTAAGGATAGGTAGATCAACATAAAAAATGTTAAGCCAAATTATAGGTATTATTTCATATACTTTAATATAAAAGTACTCAAAAATAAATAGAGCAGGTACTAGCGCTATCATTAAAAATATTTTGAGGAACTATATTTTGCAAAATTACATTCTTATTTCGTTATCAGCACATTCATTAAAATAATAGCATTAACAGATAACTATCGAGCATTATTTGTGTAGTAAACACCCTCATAGTGGAACACCCTTAATTAATATAATTAATGGGATAATGATGCTAGGGGTGGGATGTGTCCACGTGACCACTAAATGTATCGATATACGAAAACTATTTTACAATTTAAGCTAATCTTTACTAATCTAATAGTTGAACTTATTTCCTTCTTCCTTCTGAATATTTAATCTAGAATCACAAGACGAGAAACTTTGGTATTCCAATTTTTTAAACATACCTAATATAAACAAGGCAGACGAAGTGCATTATTGAACAAAATAAACAGGGTGTATAAAAAGTATTGCGTTCCTTTAAACCTCATGGTTGAAGAAGAAGAAGAAGAAGAAGAAGAAACCTCATGGTCTACTTATGATAACAAATAAGTTTTCCAAAGCACGCATAGTTGATAGACATTAATTTTCCCGCCATCTCACTTGATGTGATCGAGGTGTCCTTTTGGACGAGAAAGTTAAAAAGAAATGCAAAACTGTTTGCGCTTTGGGAAAGTTCTTTGGTATCATTAGTATCTAACTATCTAGACTAGAACATATGGTTTATATTTCAAGGAACACATCAACACAGTATACTCTTTTTACACCCTGTAGACAACAAAAATATTAATGTTTAATAAATACTAGTGCAGTTAGCTACTCAAGACCGAGACATGTGGCGTGAAAGAAGGGAGGCCTTTGCCTTGCAGTGGGACACGATACAGGCTACATAAAAAAAAAAAACTAGTGCATGGGTAAAACTTCATCAAGAAACCTCAGAAAAGAAGAAAAACTAATTTAGCTCCTAATTAATTAAAATGTAGCCTTTCTTAAATATTCAATAAACTTCCTTCCTATAAACTTCCGGATATGAAAATAGGTAACGATCAGATATTTCAGAAATAGCACAGATTAGATAATAGTTACTACGGAAATAGGCAGATCACTAGTGACGGGACGGCCACACGTCACTGTTCAGGTATTCGCAACTACCCTCATGCGGGAAGCAATAATGGTAAACTTAAGTATCACCTAGCCAGGGGGACGATAATCGATAAAAACGACGATTTCACCCCCTTGTCATATAGTAATAGTTTAATAGTAGGTTTGTGGTTTCATTACAAATGTAGTTATCATCCCAATAATCCCTGCCTCCGTGGTCTAGTGGTCTGAGCCATGGACTCTCGGTTCGGAGGTCGTGGGTTCGATTCCCACGGTGGAAGCATAATGTTGATATAATATGTCAATTTATCACTTTTTGTGAGGAATCCCCAGTTTGGTTAGGACAATGCAGACTGAATCATCTGTTTTTCTGTAAGAAAAAATATTTCATGCTTCGAAGGGCACGTTAAGTAGTCGGTCCCGGATGCTGTCTAGATAGATGGCGTTACAGAAACCATGTCAGAGGTCTATTAGCTATAGGTGGCGGTAATAAAATGAAGCTTACATAGGAATAAAATGGCTTTAACATGGTAATAGAATTTTGAAAATTCTGTCCAGTAGTATTTAATTTGTTACAAAAAAATACAAACGTCATCATAAAAGACCTTGTAAATGACAAATCATTTAATATTTTTGATAAAGACTTCATAGTTATCTATAGAGTCAGTCCATAATCGAAGGCATTATACCACTACAGTGTGTGTGTATAATAGCAGTCAGTACTATGCTATCCCGTCTCCACTCACATGTGTCCGCCACGCGAACGCGACTGCTGACGTCACAATGTACTAGAAACAGACCACGGACTGTGTGGATCTGAGATATTATTAATAATTCACAAGATTTTTTAGCGTCTCATTTCAACCTAAAATTGCCCTCAATATTAGTCAGACTTATCTACATTATAAATGAAATTATCAAAATTGTACTTTTTTTTACATTTAACAAACATAAAATCACGCATTTTTTCTCAAACGGGGTAAGCAGAGCGTCGAAGATCTAAACAAAGGTCGTTCCGCCACGTTTGATAAGTTTTAATAAATTGTATACTGCTGTAGTTTGTCATCCCATCGGCTAAAATTACAATACCTATGCTGAAACCATCAAATCCCTTTTCTGGTTTTTACAGCATGCCCTGGAGGAGAAGCAGCTGGCACATTCTATGTTTTTTATCGCTCCCAATCCAGCATGAAGTTTTTCTTTACGTTGTTGAGCGCTTCTAACTCTGCTACGCTGCACGCGTAGTAAACTTCATCTATGCTACGCCGTAGACCTTTCACTTTTATCTAGCTACGACAGTCTACGGTTTTCGTAGTCCGCCTCTACGCGTACCTGCGTAGGTTCATTCATAAATTCATAACTTTTTTTATCTATTTCAAATATAATTCATTGAGTATTTCAGTTTTATTTTTAAAAGGTTGTACGTTTGCGTAAACAGGAATATGGACGTATGTTTTGACGTCATGTGCGTGTGGTTTTGTAAGTATTCGATTAAGTTTTAGTGACGTAGGAATTACGAGAAAATGAAGATATTAGCCAACTGTCACTGACAGGATTTAAATTAGTTATTTTAGTCGTCTTACGTCAAAATAATGTTATCAGCTGATTGGAAAATAGCATGAAATAATGTCCCTTTCTACGTCAAATTGATTGGATTTGCTGATGTAAAATTAGTATGAGATAGTTACGTAAAACCTTTTTTCTGCATGTTACTGGGAGCTTTAATTAATGATGTCCAAATGAATTAATTATGTAGGTAGTTCTATGTACCATTGCCTAAGTTTGGTTTGCAGTAGATTGCGACCATGATACATACCAATCGGCTGGTCGTCGTATTGCGTTTTATTATTCCTTAACAGTTGTATGGGGCAACTCGCTGCTGCGGCAAGCATAGAATCACTTGTTTCTGGTGTTGCAACAAACAAGCAGACAGGGCGTGTCAATCGAACAAAAGGCGTTTTCGTCATTTTTGTCAATTTTAGATGGAACTCATATTTTAGACGGAGTTAATTTCAAAAAGTATCGCTGTAATATTGTTTTTTAAGTCCATCGCTGATACTGCAATCCACTGAAAAATTCGGGTCAATTTACTAGCTTTCACAAAATTCATAGACAGACTACACTAGAGAACAGTGGTTATGTACATTCTATGTTTATTATCGCTACCATTCCAGTATAAAAAGCTCAATGAGAAGTAAATATAAAGTAATAGTAGATTACAATACCATGTCCTATTTAATTTCATAGGGTCATGGCAGACGTCACGCCGAATGCACCATAACATGACCCGTGCCATGGTCTAGTGGTTAAAGCCTTGATGTCTTGATACGCTGGAATTTGGATTGACTCTCATTGTAAAAAAAAAACGGTTAAATCTTTCTAGATTAATAATCTAACCGTCAGTTAAGATATAGAGGGCATGAAAGAAGGCGTTTGTGCACTTATCCATATTAGATTCGTACCCAATACTTATCCGATTCGGCCTTCCTAGAATTGTATGACAGCTTGTACACCTATCCATACGTTTCATATGGATATGTTTTAACCAACTTCAAAAAATATAATTAGAAGATTCTCAATTGGTCGTGAAGTTTATTATGTATTGGATTGGATACGGATCGAATACGGATAGGTGCACAAACGCCTAACTTCTTTTTTTTTTTTAAACGAAAAGGTACTGAAAACTACGCAGTTGATCCCATTGGTACCTACTTACTGTCGCCATGACCCTAATGGTAGGACATTACCTTGGCTTGTCGAAACCGTCTTCCATGAACCGATTAGCATGCTCAGCGGATCAGTCCCATGTATCATAAGCAGGGTAGAGGCGCATTAGAATTGCGTTACGGTTCATGGGAGGTCAAGGGTACACCTATTGACGTGCGAGAAGATGTTTATATTCTTGCGACATTTTCTTCCATGCTAGAATAACAACAATGAAATGAAAATAGAATGTATCTATGCCAGCTGGTTTTTTGCGGGCATACAGTAGAAAACAGAAGAGGGATACGAGGGTTCCGGTGTTCAATAATTTAGAAAGGTTACAACCTATTACTACATAAATACACATTATATCTAATCAGCCTCAGCAATTGTAGGATGTAGTAAAAGCGGTATTTAGCGTTGACGTTCTGCGTTCTGCCTACCCTCCAAGGGTTACAGACTATATGTATGTATCATATAATAAGCAGGGTAGATCCGCATTAAAACAACGTTGCGGTTTTTAAAACATGAAAATAAGTACCTATAGAAGCTAAAATTTTCACTTGGACTCGGCACGGTCTTGGACGGCACGGTACGCCGGAGATCGTGGTTCAATTCCCACCCTAGTGAAACTTGTAGCTTTAATATTTTCATGTTTTAAAGACATTATTAACATTGTAAGTGTAAATTTTCAAAAATATGGAAGTGTTAATGGTACCTAAGTACCTATCCGTCCTAAGTACCTATTGGCCACGAATTACTTATACAGTGGGTATTGGTCCCATTGACGTGCGGGATGATGTTTACAAAACACTTGTTGTTGTGGCTCTAAATTTTCCATGGTGAAGGATTTAATGCTTACTTATTTTACATTTTATTATAAGAGCCTAGGAAATTTTCAGCATGTTAATCATTTAGGAAAGGTAGTGAAGAAATATGACTGTAGGAGGTATTTTTATTTTGAACATCTGCTAAAAACTACAGTACAACTTTACGAATCCAATTAGACACCCTAAACATAAAATTTACATCGCAAAATCCCCAAAAACTTATTAACGCATTAAATCAATTTGTCCACAAAATTCGTCATACGTTATAATGATACCAAATTATGTATAGTGCGGTGCATTGACCGGTATAAGTTTAACTACTGTACTGTCCCTAATTACACCACAGCCCGCATTGTCTACCGAAAAAACGGTTTTGTTATGGATACGTTCGGAAAATGCAGCGAAGGACGACGACCATACACCACGTGGAAATAGGGTGTAACTAGAATTAATTTGATAGCATACGTAACGTAGACGCCGTACTGGAGCATGACAAAATAATTGTAAATGTAGGATAAGTCCGTATTTTTTTAACACAATGCGTTTCTCTTGAAACATAGTATTGAATAACACCTGAGGAATATTTATGTTTTTTTCATCTAAAATTTTAAATGGTCACTACAAAAAAAGCAGTCAATCAATACCCATGTAACTAAACCTAAATGGGCTGTCGATTTGGTCAAAGGACGAAATTAATTTACTTCCAAAAAAACAAGTTATTGATAAAATCCTTGAACGTAGTTCATAACATACCCAATATACGCAATTAAAAGTACTTCCCGCGAAAACTGACGAGGCAAGATGGCCGCTATTTAGATCCTGCCTTCTATTGGCGCGCTAGCTTTAAATTTAAAAATGGAATGCACTGTCCTTGGCGGAGTGAGTTCAACGACCTTCCGATGCATTTTGGCGATTTCTGTCTTAAGCCTAAAAGTCGTAAGTGCCTAAGTTGAGCTAGCACCTCTTAGACCTTGTTTCTACCGTCTTAAGGCGGAGTTTTCCTTGTTATTGAAAGATAAACTGGTCGAAATTAACTGTTATTGAAATTAATGCTCTGTCCGTTGGAATTAGGACTCAAATTTTTTAATCGCCCCCCTAATTACCACTCTACAATTTTCATTTCTACCTTAACCGCCTAAGGCTTAAATTTGAATGGTCGTTAAAATTAACGAACGAATTCTTATCTTACAAAAGGTGAGCTAGACGTGAGTTTTTGTTTTTTAATTTAGCTGCAATGGCTTAGGCAATGTCATGTGAGGTTGAGCGTTTGCAATGTTATCCATTTTTTATGTTGTTTTTCTGGTTTTGTCTGTTTGCCTGTGAGCCTATGTTTCGTGATAAACAATCATGAATTAAGTCAGTATTTGTGACTTTGTCTTTACAGTACAATAATGTTGTTTTTTATTGAACGCTACGCTACTGACGCAGATAATAAGTAGGTATTCACGTGCAAAAAACTTAAGTTTATTTATTTTTATTGAAATTGAGATTCTGCACAGTAAATTGCACCTTACTATTAGACTCAATTTAATTATAATTTAATTCTACATATTTTAAGCACAATAAAAGTTTCTTCAGGAAACAAGTTTACTTGCTCCATAACTTGAGAGTGCCCTCTTATTTTGGCCGAAACATGCACCAGTATAATGTTACGCAACACAAAACATATTGTCCAAACTAAATATAACTAAGGCCCATATTTATAATCAGCTCTCAAGAGTGATAGCGAGTTTGAGTTCGTATCAGAAATGTCATTCCAGTACAAAATTACCTGTCAAATCCACACTCAATATTGCTCTCAATCTTGAGATCGCTTTATAAATACGAGCCTAAAATACCTACTGTCAAGCCCCGGTCATTCACTCCCGTATAATATTACCGAAATAGTTCTAAGAACACATTTTATATGATGATGATGACGTATCAAGCCTGTCCTATACTGACTAATGCCATCTGTATTTATGCAAGTCTATAAAAAAGTAAACCGGATTTGATGAGAATAAAATCTCAGCGAGTTAAGTCAAAAAGTTTATAAAATTATATAGACCTAGAGCTTTAAGTAGTTTCAGAAATTAAGACGTCAATCTAAAAAAAATTGAGAAGCTAACAGCAACAAACTATTTCAATGGAATGCAAGTGATGTGATGATATCTCGCTCTTGTCTCGTGATCTAGACTTGACCTAGCCAACAGAAATAGTGTTGCCAGCCGCGAGTCTTAACCTAGCCAACGGAAATAGTGTTGCCTAGCGAGATTCAGCGAGTTGGTGACCGTCGCAAGCGCAGATAATAATAGCTACGATACGACGATTTACGCGCGAAAGAATTGACTACGTGTTATTTACATGATATATGACAAGTTTTTGTCTCAAAAGTCTTAGGCGTTGTAGCAGAATACTAACATTAAGAAAAAAAACACAGCGCCTTATTTTCAAGGTATTTCAGTCAGTTAGTACTGTGTATTGCTTTAGTGTCATTTTTTTTAGGGTTCCGTACCTCAAAAGGAAAAAAGGAACCTCAGGAATTCGTGAATGTATCAAGTTGAAATTTATACGGAATACTCAAGTCTAGGGTCCCTTGAAGCTCTAAAAGAATCATACTTCTAAGTCTTCGCAATCAAAAGATACGAACGTTTGTTTAATTAATTTCTTAGAGCAACGATGGTCTTCCGAAGGCCGTGTAGCTCTAAGATTAATTGCAAGGGAACCGAAAACTAAAAGTATTTAGATTAGGATTTTTTCCTTCGATTATGCTAGGAGACGTTGCTTCTTGCCAAATTTCGAGATCCTAGGTCACCGGGAAGTACCCTATAGGTTTTTCCTTCCTTAAGATTCAAAAACCTATAGGGTAGGTACTTCCCGTTGACCTACAATTCTGAAATTTAGAAAGAAGCAGTGTCTAACAGTATAATCAAAGGAAAAAATCCGAAAACTGTAAATTTGTTCACACATCACGAAAAAACAGGACTTTTTCATTACAAACTTATTTTTGTAGTCCTCTCCCTATATCAAGTATGGAGACAACAAATAAGTTTGTCCGTCACTCTGTTCATAGTTTTGTGTGAATAAACTTTACAATTAGTTATCTTTTCGGGGGAACAAAACTTGGTACGGAAGCCTCGGTGAGCGAGTCCGACTCGCACTTGACCGGTTTTTTAAATACAATATACACGACATTGTGATTGATGGGCTATTAAAAATAAAAGAATCCTTTATATCTATTTGATTTTCGAAAAGATCTAGATATCAAATTCAACTAGCAATTCTAGGCACATAAATATAGTCCCTAAATCAGGAAAATCTGGATTTCCATTCGTAAATAGAATCAGTTTTATCAAATGATTGAAATCGAGCCTAGCGTTACCAAAATAAACGCCCATTCGGCGCGGCTTTCAAACCAAACAGTAGTGAAACTGAAATTATATAGTCACTAGTGCATCGACTCACTAGGGATGCGAGGGATATTACTATTTTCTTATCGATAGCGAAAGAACTCTCAAACATATGCGAGTACGAAGACTCTTATTATAATTTGAGCCAATTAACTTGATTTAAACTGACACAGTTCGCGCATTGAAAAATCGATCTTCACTTCAAACGTTTATTAAGTGTTAATCTTAAATAGGAAAAATTGCTTTACCATCTTCAAGAAGATTGCCCATTAGTGTAGGGTTTTTACCACTCATATTTTTTGTTTATTGTTATCATATATAGGTAGATTGTCATTCTAGCTTTGCTTCTTAAAAGTAGAGCGGCGACGTTGGATCTGTTTTTTTAATATTTTATTCGGAATGGGTTTGCCCTTGACTCTAGACACCTAGGTCAGGAATGACCGTGACAGAGTCGACGATGGAGCGAGCAAACCCAGAGATGCCTGTTAAGGCACTGGCATTCTCACGCACCGACGGAACACAGGAAGCTGTTTGGCGCCGTAATCTAATAATTAAGAAAACCTAAACAAAATGTTTAATTTTGTACTATCTATATTGGCTAAAAATATTTTTGTAAATTTCCCAAACTTCAATTAGATAGGTAAGTAAACAGTGGAAAACGCCGAAGGTCTAATAATTATTCAATTATGTGTTTTTTAAAGCATTGTTTAAATCTAGCTCGCGCATAATTATGTAAAACTGAAAAAACAATAAAATTGAAACGATAAAGGAGCTTGTGATTATTTCACATTGTAACCGGCTGATTACAAATTTAAATCTGCACTACTTTTGAATAACAGATTTGGAGAGGTCTTTGGACTAAATTAATGCCGACACGTTGCACAGAAAAAGGACGAAAACGAATTTGCTTATTTTAGATGTCCATTGTTTGAAATGCAGCCTTGGCCAATCGTATGGACCACCGATCGTAGTGTTGTAAGACTTGGATATTAGAATTTTGTTTGTTTTACGCACAAAAGTTAAAAAAAGAAGCTGATTTCAGTTCTATTAAGTTTGTTTAGTATATGTCACGGCTTAAAAGCATTTCCAAATTATTCCATACTTTACCGGCAAGAAAACCCATTCATTTCAAATTATACTTCCACTTGAAAGATAAAAATATAATTTACGTCATTACAAACCTTGAAATTTACCGAAGAAAACGAAACGGCTTCGATGGCGTCGCAAATTCAAATTTCAAGCGTACGTTTGACAGGTTGAATTAGCGGTGGACGGCAGTTGCATGCTAACGTCGAATAAAAAACAATTTTTATTGCAATATCGGAGCTTCCTGACCACTGCACTATGTTGCACATGATAATTCGGCGCGATGACTTCAGATAAAGATTTTATGTTTTTTCTCTGAATTATACATCAAATTCAGTTGTGGTGTCGTTAGTACGATTAGATTATTTCTTGTTTTGTACTATCAACATGTCCGGCCATTGTTTACATTCCAGTTATTAACAGACTTGTACTTAATATTATAAAATAAAATGCATTAATAAACATACATAACTAATACCTAATTGAAAGTAAATTTAAATAGCTTTTATTTTTCAAAAACTTATTGTTTTTTTCCTGAATACGAATTATCTAATTGACGATAAAAACTATCGATTCTATCGACCACGTTCCCAACCCTACTATTTCTAATTTCACGGTCGCGGTGCATGTGTTCGCGTGAGTGTGCGCCTGTGTGCGTGACCTTGCGTTTCGGCGGTCATTCACCCCGGTGCAGTGCCAACCCCTGACTTTGAACGTGTCTATGTTTGCATGCATCTATACAGCTACATAGTACACATGTGGACGACATATATTTAGCTGCTCAGTATCTGGTTTCGGAAGTTCGCTTGCGAATTCAAAAGTTATCCGTCTCTCAAAAATAATAAGCTGTACACAAAATACCGTTAATACTCTATCAAACGCACTTAAAAAAACTACAAAGTAAACACTTTTTAGTTCAAATGCATAACATAAAACTATTGCTAAATTATTAAGTACTATTTCAAAGACGAAGACGATGTTTTCTTACAACACGGTAATTAGAATGCCTATTTTTGTTAAAATCGTACCCTGGTTAAAACGTAGCTTTCTAGAGGTGAAAGAATGTTTCTCAAAAATAGAAGACTGCCTTTTGTATAATTAATAAAGATTTTCAAAAGCACAGCACAAGTACAGAATTAAGCAAAACTGCGAAAATCATTGTAAGTGAACTAGTTAGAATATCAAATTAAATCATTTATCAAACAATTTACGCTCACTTAGCGAAATAACTTATTCCGACCACGAACGTGAGGTTTAGTGGTTAAACAACCATAAAGCGTAGAGTGTTAATAGCTGAAACCGAAACAATCCCGAACTAATTAACCCTGTTGTAAATTTCACATCAGCCCCATAGAGATCCCTGCTGCTTAAACATTCTACCCGCAAACGTAACCATATAAACCACTAGGCAAGCATATCTCTATCGTCTGGCTTGCGTCTAGCCACACACATCCAGACAATCTTGGCCTGTCTGTCTCTTACAACTAAACGAGACTCTCCAAGACTCAGCAGCTCAAGAAACAGCGGGCGAATAGTAGTGCATGACCAGAAACTCAAGGCCTCGGATCCGCTATTCGGAATCGACAGTCTAGCTAGGAATGTTGGAGGAGCGCGGGGGGAAGAAGGTCTTGGGATTCTGGATATAGTGGGAACTGACCTACCCAAGATAGTAGATCCCGTCTCTAGGTCAGTGAAGGATACACGCACACATGTAGACTCGTGTGTGTGGACGCGGATAGTTGTGTGATCAATTATGTTGGGTTCTGTGTGTGTGGGTCGCGGAATTTCAAGAGGATTGTGTTTTGGTTTCGAAGTTAGCTTCGGATAAGATGTTTGTATAGGAAGGCAGACTAGTCGGTGACAATGTGCGGTAAATTGTTGCGTAACTACTATGTATTATGGTATTAGGATATTCAAGTCTGTTGATTTATGATTTTGATAATGTTTCATAGCTTTTATTGTTTTTAGTTATAATTTACAAAAGTCTATGTTACAAAAAACATGCACATGTCATTTGACCAATAATTTACAACAACCAACAAATACGTCTCTATCTTTATATGCTTTAAGTAAAGGCAAGTCATCTGCGGGTTCATAAAAGCTGATCATTATAGCCCTTCAATCTCATAAATAACTACAAAAAAAAAAACGGAGGCGTAGGTATCTAAACACAAATTATTTGATGCCTAAACAAAAAACCGCGTCCAAAGCCAAGCAAGACTTTCAACTAAAACTGAAGTTACCAAAAAAATCTCTCGATCGAAGTAAGCTTGCGTCCAACCTCACTGACCCGCCCTCCCATTCCCCCGGTAGCATTTTAATACCACGGAGGGTAAACTATACGACAAGTCAGAGTTCTAAGTAGCTGGTCGGTGGCATAAAGGACCCTTAGAAACTTGTTGAGCTAGATGTGAAGGGCAGAGGGTCGAAAGAACTGGATCCCACTTATATGTATAGATGAGACTGTGTTGTTAGTTGGCCACCAGTTTTTGGTTTAGGGTGAGAGTGATTTTGTTCAAAGTGAAAGCAATTTTGCCTGAGCGTCAATTTAATAATAGCTGATTTCGGTACGTCAGCAAAATCCTCAGATATGCCTAGGAAAAGAAGCAGCTGGCAAATTCTGTCTTGCTCTTTGGGAATGCATCTGCACTAAGCAATAATCATACACTTTGCGCTCACGGCTTTGACTAATTAATAAAAATAATAACTATTTATGTCAACTTTGCAGATACACGAGAGGCATAAATCCACAGCCCATTTAGCATTTTAAAAAGCGCCATTCTCATTCCGAGAGAAAATTGGAAAAACGCAATCAGGCAAAATAAAACTTCATTTCAGAATTTGGAGGCCTGTTTAAAAAACACCCACTAATTATTGAGTAGGGTGTACATATGTACTTACCGGGGGGTTATGTATCAAGGGGGGTCATGTGGGGCCGAGGGGGGTATGTGCCGAAAAAAGGGTGTTTTCGTCTATGTGCCAAATAAAAATGAGGCCGTAATGTCCGGTAGTGACGTTTATCGGACGGGATGACGGGAAAGGGTGTATCCGCAGTTTTTATTTTACTGTGAAAGAGTAAGAGCAATGATCAAAACTGTAAAACTTGGTGACAGAATTAAAAGGCATAAAACATGGTTTAACTATATAGCACACCTACTTATGATTATGATTATCTTTATCAGTACACCGTTATTCATACCTACAGATTCATCATCTTCCAAGCCTTTTTCCCGTATTTCACGGGGTCGGCTACCTAATCTAGGGGATTGAACGAGGGTACTGGTTTTTACACAGAGCGACTGCCATCTGACCACCGCAACCCAGAAGGGAAACCAGACCCAATCCTAGAATAGGTTACACAACCGTTGAATTTCTTCGTAGGTGTGTGCAGGTTTCCTCACGATGTTTTCCATCACCGTGAAAGCGCCGAATAAACGTACATATGAATTCGAAAACCGAAAAACACATTGGTACGTGGTAGGATTCGAACCACGACCTCCTGCACAGAAGGCCGCGGCCCTATCCACTACACCATCCGGGCTTACAGATTACCTACAGATTCATTTTAGTAATATTATGTACCTGCATCATAACTACGATGACGTGATGTGTCTTGCTAATCTTAGCAATTCTGGGCATTTAATAAAATATTGAACGCATTATGTATGAATCATAACTAATTATTTTTATTACGTGGAGTAGACTTATATTTCAATCTACATTTACATTTAGACAAAGAGTCCTCCTTTTGCGAAATGAAATCGTCCAAGTTTCACATTTGAGCACTTAGACAAAGAGCTTGAATCAAAATGTAACCGTGTTTCCACGCTCTGGGGGCGCGAGCCCGATACAATCTTCGTGTAAGTATTTTTTTATTGCTTACACATTATACATCCAACTTTTCCGAAATTTGCAAGCGAATGCATGTTTTTGTGTAGAAAATCAGGACATTAAAAAACAAGCACAAGTAAATCAAAACTTAACTATGAAAGTACTTATACGATTGTTTCATATGGCACGGTCTCGTACACAGACCATTGCGTGGTTATTTGATAAATTCTTAAAAACGGAAAAAAAAATTGATAACCGGGCTAATTTAATAAATTTTTTGACTGTTTCCAAAATGTTTTTTGGCTGGCCTCACCACTAAAACTTTTTACATCAACACCGTTACATTTTTATCAAATTACCAAATTACTAACATTTGCGAGTTATGCAGCTTTCACATCGGGCTGGCGTTCGAAATTTAAATGAAGTAGCTATCGCAATTAGTGCGCACACATCGACAGGACTTGTATAGTTCACACGACATTAATCTGAACAGAAAATAACGCATGAAAAAAAATAACTGAATATAGTTTAGAGTCAAGATAAAGCTGATTACGTCAAATCCTAGAAATTACAATAAAGAATATTATGCAAAGAATAAATGAACCTAAATTTCCGTATTTACGTCACAAGAAGGAAAAAAATCAGGAAAAGAAGAATAAGTAACTTAAAAGCCAAAGCCTTTGTTGAAGTGGGGCTATAAAAACACCGCTGCGTGGTTAACTCGCATGTTTTCTAAGAATTCGCGAAACTATCGTAAACATGCGGTTGCAGTTACACAAAAGTAATGTCGTTTACGTTTTTTTATTATCTTACCTACATACACACATAAAGTCACGCCTTTATCCTTTACGGGGTAGACTGAGCGTAAAGCGTTTTAGCCACGTCTGACTTTATAATGGGGGCAATTTGAGATTGTAATGTGTATCGCTATAGTGGCTGGTTGCCAGCCGATCGCCTAAATTACAATACTGTAACCCTCGAATCTCTTTTGCAGGAAGGGCAGCTGAAACATTCTATGTTTTTCTATCGGTCCCAGTTCAGCATAGAAGTATTATTTTACTTAAGAAATTCGCAAGAAAAAATGCGTAGTAATTTTTGACATAATTTCAGGAAATTGCTGTTAAATAAGCGTTTTTTTTTTAGAAAGCATCACGTTTTAATCTGTTGAACTGTACTGAAACTAAACGCACACACGTTAAAAATTGCAAATAAAAATGTACAGAGTGTTCAAAAATGTGTGAAAGAATGACACACGCACACACACACACTCGCCACAATTCAATATTGGTTGTCATTGCGAGTACCGTCCGCAACAACAATGTACTCACAAGAAGAAGAGTTGCTATCAGTCGGGAATATCTTGATTCTAAACTGCGGAGAAATACATCAAAATTAAAGTTTAAACTTTGAAATCTTGTAAAATCTAAGATCATAATGACTTGACTTATACAAGCCCCCTCATAAATACCAAAAGAAAAATGTTAAATTTTTCAAGACTGATTTTCCACGAAATAATGCGATATAAGACAAAGACTTTGTGACTTTACCTACAAAGTTGAAAAAGTTCGTCAAACAATCATTTTCAAAGAGCTATTCAACGTACAAAACTATTTTTTTCTTTTAATTGAGAAACCATAAAACTCCTGAAGTCAGAAGCCACAGATGGACTTCGCCATGTGACATTAAAGAGAAAACTTTTAATAGAAAAACAGCGTGAATACTTTTTTGAGTTGTGAGGTTTTTTCCTAACTGTACAGAATGATCCTGACTATCTCACGCACACAGGCGCAGAACGTGCGTGCCTCCAGCAGGTCCATGTGCAATATTTAGGTCACGGCATAAACACGCGTCGCCGGCGCAAGCACTTGTCCTTTTGTTCTTTTAGCTGCAAGGAGAGAGTAGCAGCCGTTGTTTTTTTTTTTTTTGCTATAGACGATTTGTGAGGGATTAAGGGCGTGTGGAGCTTCTTGAAGACTTTCCTTATTTAGTTACCTATAGAGCGACTCTCTTAAACTCTGTCGTGTATGCGACATAGCTAAAAATCCGAAAATCATTGTGAAAATATGACAAATAGTGCACTTTGACAGTAAAAAATAGCAGAATACCAACATTTTACACGTTTTCAATTCATCATAGCCCGGGGCGGCTTGAGAATGCCACAGCACCGCATCTGGTAGTGGGCTAGTGCGTCTCGAAGTCGAAGGTACTTACCGCGAAATGTCAAGGCGCACGCAAATTATACACAGGTTTTAATAGTCATTGTGGTCTTGTCAGTTTTCGACGCGACGTTCAAACGTTTATGGCAGTGGTCCCTGTTTGGGTTCAGTCAAAATCTTTCTTTTTTGCCGGTTCTTCATTGGCTTTTGAATGCAAAGGAATTGATAAAATTACAGAATCAAGTGTAAAAAAGTATATAAACCTTAAATTTCACTCGTCAATGCACAGTGACGCAATCAGGCAAAAACAATAATTCCGTTCCACATAATTGTAGTATGTGTACAAATTAATTGCAGACAGTTTTAAGCGACATTGACTTTTACCACGGCACCCAAAAAATTAACTTGTGTCATACAATAAAGATGGAAGCTAATTAAATTACTGACAAGTTGATACGCTTGGTGGAGTCGTAACGTAAAATTGATATGTTGAAGAACGCAATAACTTGCAATGTTTATGAAATTTCACCGTCATATCTACAAGAAAATGCGAGAAATTCAACTTTGTCCTCATATTTATGAGTTTGAAATTATTTCTAGTTTTGTTCAAAAAATAAACATGTCTGTCTATAAATAACTTACAATGACATTAAATGTTTCCGTTTGACCTTTTATTGTTATGTATCATCTACTTCGTAGTAATTAAAACTGTTTACACCATATTACACCAAAATTTCCAATAGGTACATTTCATAATACTTTTTTACATACTTAATAGTAATTAAAACTGTACAATATATTACCAAAATAATTTACTTACACCAAATTTCCAATAGGTAACTTTACAAAATACTTTTCCTCAAATGAGTTCAAGATAAAATCAACCTGCAATTACGGTGACCTCTGACGTGCTCTGACTGGCCATACATTAAAACATTTTCACCGTATACATGAGGCGCAAAGATGAAAGGTTAAAATACAGGTTTCTGAGCACATCACATACGATATCGGCAATGGATTTTATGCAACCAATGTACACTCATTACTTGTTATTAGGGTACTTGCATGTAAATGGCATTATTACCTGTGTGCATATATTTTACAAGATAAAGATTTTCTGCATATTGAGCTACTAAGTTTCAGTCTATTATCAAGACCAAAACTGGTATTATAATTGCTATTTAGTTATTATCGGTTGTTTTTTCACACACCTATTTTGAATACTCGTAGCGATTAAAGTAAATTATTCCAAGAACTACATCAACATTCGAAAATGTTTAAATTTATTTTAAGATAGATAATTAGACGTGGTGGTGCCGGTGTGATGCACGTCACGTAGCACGCCTAGTGGCGATTTTTAAATGCGTGTTGGTTGTACGACGAGTCTGCATTTTCGGCAATAGAGTACAGACGCAGGGGAAATAGACGCATAGATTAACTATTTTACTAGAATACAAATACGATTTCGATTTGCTTTGCAATGCTTTTGCGGAACTTGCATTTCCAGAATAATTTTCTACCGCTTTTACCTACCTATTTAATATTCATAAAAAAATAAACCTCAATATTTGCCGCATTTCTTTGGCATCCAGGATACCTTAACACGGTACGTTTTATTTTAGAAAACGAGCAAAACATCAACACATCCGTTATTGTAAGTGTATATGACCCGCGCTTTCACATTCCGCACGCCGCCGGAGAGGAGCAATAATACCTAACACCAAACAATAACCACTTTTAAAGTGTATGACCCAAATTCAGTGCAGCTGAAAGTGGGGCGAGTGACGCTAACGCCCGGTTAAACGAGAAGAATTGACTTGCAGTCGCCGGGATGCGGCTGTGCGATGATTTGGTGGTCTGTTTCGCCGCAAATCACGCTACGAGGTCACTAACTGAAGGTTAAAACTTTTTATAACCTAAAAGTTCCACCTTCTATGTTTTATGTAGGGTTTTTAAACATACTGAATAACGTCAAATGCTGATTGTATAACCTCAAAATTCTGCCTACAAATTTTTAGATATAGGAAATATAAAAATACCGAAAAGCTGATTTTCTCATTTCATTTCATATCAAATTTCTGAGAAAAATATCTGAAGTAATTTAAAACCTGAACTTAGTCATGTTACGAAAACATTGCAACAGCATGAGTAACCCGCCATTTTGTTTTTCAAAGTAGGTATAACTTATAAATACATTAGCAAACAAGGAAAGTAGGTCGCAGCACGAGTGGGAAGGCTGTAAACGAGATGAATTGACTTGTGGCCGAATATCAAGATGATTGGCTGTCGAACGCGGCGACCGACATGAGAGCAATGGAAACCACAGAGTCATAAATCAACAGATATACACGATATTTAGGTGAAAGTGCAACACGATGGCCGATGGGGATAAAATACACGCAGATAAGATACACGTTATCTTAAAAAACTTGGTATTTATGTTGTGTTTATTTTTAATTTTTTTATTGATATATTAGGTTAGAACGACTGAAGCTAATATTTAATTTGGTAAACTTAAATTCTAAATACTATTTTCTTTTTAAAGTTGTAATATGTAGGCGTTCGTTCGTATTAAATTAATTAATGAGCTGCTTAACGTGAAATAATCGAAGGGCTATAATTTTGATGATTTTTATTCTTACATAATTTTATAACAAATACTTATTTTATGTTTTAGTAGCTTTGATGTAAGAATTATATTATTTTTAAACTGAAATTGGCATTATCGAACGTAAAAATATCCGACAATATTTTCTAATTCTTTATTGCACTGCCGTTGCGTGTAACGACTTAATAAAATCGATTTTATACGCAAGCGACATCCGACTCTCGTATCGCAGAAAAACCACCTCTATCATCGAGAAATTACAAAATCCAACTTTCCAAACTCGCAGTGGGCAATTTTTTTTCTCCCGTCCGTTGCATCACAATCGCCTGCCGGTGTACGCTGCATGTGACCTCGATACACACACACGAACACACACACCAGCGCATCAAACACACACATTGACACATGATGCGTATAAGCGATGCCACACTGACGCACACAGGTGCATTTTTAAGGTTGAGGGTGTTGTATTTTAATTGGTTTTAAAAATTTAAATTTGTTTATAGAGTGGCGATTTTGGATGCAAGTTTAATTTATGTACCTGTATTTTCACTTGCGAGTCTGATTATGTTAATGTTTTAGTCAGTTAATTAGAATAGGATTAAAATCGACGCTAACCGAAACATTTTAGATGTCTAATATATCAATCTTAATTAGTGGACAGATGCACTAAATTGCTTTTTTAAACAGTTTAACGTTCCGGGGTTTCCATTGTTCTTTAAATAATATTTTTACAATAACACAATATAGTGAACACCCTGTGTCGTCGATACCGATGCAAACAGGCGCATTGATCGGCTCATAATAAACGTGCTTTTTTATCACTATTTACTTTTTTCTATGTGGTACATAGAATTTAATCTGCACCCTGTACATAGCGGTCGCTCATTCGAATTGGTAATTCCGTACCATCCTTTATTATTTGCTTAAAAACTGAATTAAATATTGGAGCATTTTTTAATTTTAAATCTGTTGTGTATTGTGCTAGCTTTTGTATTGTATGATTACTAGTTTTAGTAAAGTTTAGTATAAGTAAAATTTAGTATATTAGTTATGAGCTTCCGGTCTAGAGATAGTGGGTTCGATTCACATTTTCAATCTGTATATGATTAATACCGATATGGTTAGGTTAGGATTATGCGAGCAGAAGCACCACATTGTTGGACAAGACAAGCATAAGATGATTCCTTTCTTCGTGAACGTTGTCAGTTTGGTTACGACAATGCAGGCTTAATCACATGATTGTCTGAAAAGAAAAAAAACGCGTTTACGTTAAGCCGTCGTTCCCGGTCGCTGTCTTGATAGTGGTCGCTACATTACCATATCAGAGGCTGTACTATTAGGCGGTTCAAAAACTCTGACACCATGGTTCATCGGGTCGTAGGTTTTCTCACAAATAAAACATCACGCACACAACATTTGAAAGGAAGTGTGCGAAATTCCTTGCAAAATGTAGAACGAGAAAGTTTAAAAATATTTATAAATAGAACACTGATCAGCCAATGAGATGCAGGGAAGCTAACAAAAAAATAAGTCTTTTTTTGTACACAGATCGAGGGCACACGCATAAATCGTGATATGTTGTGGGCTTAGCGCGTTAAAAGACCTCAAGATTGAAAAAGAAGATATACTTGACAATCGGTATAACTCACCTTTTTAAAATTTAAAATACAAAGGTGGTCTGAAATCATAAAAACAATAGTATTAAAAGATTAAAAACCACAGATAGCCCTGACAATGTAGAAACCTCACCACAAGCTAAACAATAACAAGAATGACAATCCAATATAATTTCACACAGTTTTCAGCGTGAACCAAAAATCCTTTCACAGTATATTAAATAAAAAATAAAAAACCGGCGCGCGGGCAATTTGAAAATAGAACTCTCACTTTCAACCGCCATTCGCCATTTTTTCTTTTTTTATTCCACGGCTCGCACGATAGGAATAGTGACGTATTTTTTTCAGCCACTCTCGTTTTCACTAGTTGCTCGTAAAAGCAAATAAAGATCGGAAAAAACTCGGGCGAATTTTTCCCGGGACCAGTTTTCAGGGTTATTCACTTTTTTTCATATTTTTTGCAACGTGTCAATTTTAGCGATCCGTGGTTGAAAGGTTCTGAAGAAAATATTCTCCCATTATATTTATTGTAATAACCTTAGTCGCCTCAGTGTTGTCTCTTGTGCCTACATTGCTGCTTCTTCTTCTTCTTGGTCGTGTCGACTGAAAACAATCATAGTATTTTCGCCCAGTGTTGTGCAACGTTGATTGCGTTGGCGTTTGGCTCCTGTAGATCCTGAAGCATGCATGAGCTAGAACGTTTGGGACAGGACAGGAGAAGATCTATTGTCTGCGCCGCGCCACAATCACACTTGTCATTTTCGGATTGTTGATATATACCTACCTATAGTAGTAAATACTTGTTTTATTTTCATTCAAATATTATAACTAAGGTAGTTCCAACATAATTTCACATGTCACATGTTATTTTCCCAACTGCAAGTAATGAACCATCAAGTTTAGCTGCAGTCTTGCACTTGCCTGTACTTTTTTCTGAATTTTTCACCGTGCGTCATTTTTATTTAGTGAATGGGGGTGTTGATCCGATTTCTGTACGTTATGCCATGAATTTAACCGGTCCATTTGAATTAACTTAACCGAATGAAAATGTTTTTTACAGTTTTTAATTTTTCAAGTGACGCTATTTTTTCTACGTGTTCTATCATTTTTCAATTTTACGATATATATTTTATTAGTGGAATTGTTATTGCTTTTATTGAGCACAATTGATTTAGTTAGTTAGTTGTTTTTAAAATTGTAAACGTTTGCTAATAATTAATATTTTATCTTTCAGGTAAGTACAAAACTAAAATAAGTTGAAGACGATCGAGACTTCGTTTTTATAAGATGCTGTGAACGAAGGTAAGTAAGGTAAGGTAGATTATTTTAAACAAGAAGGATAATAAATAAGGGACCAAAGAAATATGTATAAATAATCCAAAACATCGCTAAAAAGAAAATTCATACAAAGTTACAAAAAACATGACTCGTTTCCGCTTTCATTATTATCTAGTACCTCCTCCAAATCCCTTGGTTACCGAACGAACACAACAAACAGATCTGCAGCAGAGTGCTTTATTACAACTCTTACCAAACTTAAATCACTCATAATCTCAACTCGCAAACTCACACTTAAAAATATACAACAGCAAATCTTCCGCGCGCCGCAGAATCCGGCCCAACATTTTAGGTTAAAATATAAGGTTCGTGCATAAGAAAACGACTCCCCTACCCCTGTATCTCCGTTTTTAGTATTTTAGTAAGTTCGGGGGGGCATTACCCCCCACCCCCCTCCCGCCGGGGGAGAGGGCCCAAGATGTTGATGTTTCTTAGTTTTATATTACCGGGGTACTTTATTACGAATATACTTATTTGTGTTAGTGCGCGCCTGTCTGTGTGTGCGTGAGGCTTAGTTGGCTGTTTCTATGCAGATGTCGGTTTTATTTCCGCGTTTTTTTTAAGTGGGCTCTATAATGTTTTTTTATAGATTTGCTCTAACGGCTAAGGGTTTTTTTACGTAGGTTTTTACGTTTAGTGCCGGCTGGTGGATGGAAACCTTAGTTTTAGAATCGTTGTAAAAGAGGATTTGAGTAAAGAGTTATGGTTTTGTAGAAATTGGCTGAGTTTTGTTTATTTGTAGTAAAAGGGAAGATGGTTGCTATAAAGTGCGAAACGAGACTTGTAGTATAACCTGGAGAATTTAGTTATAAAACAGCTTCTTTTGCATCAAAAATAAAGAAATTCATTTACTGAACATCGATCTATCTCCATCAATGAAATAAGATATTTCATTCAAATTAACCTTAAAACACATCTTGACTAATTATTGTTAACGAATAGACAAACTGAAGGATATTTATCTTCCTTTCGATTTTTAATAATAGAACAACGTAAATGATAAAAATATAATAAATTCTAAAATGTCAACTGAAGAATCGTGAACTTCTGAATAAAGACAATACTCACTTGTGAAATTTTACCAATAATCGATAACTTCTTGACACCAACTTTCCGATTCTGTGGCTTTCGAGTTTAGGTACAAAATACAGTTTAAAAATAACTGATGTAGGGCGTAGGCAGGCAGGTATCAATTAATTTAAGTAGGTAATTTACAAAATATCAAGATATTTAAGGAGATTTAAATATGCTTAATTTAGAATTAAGTAGAGTTCTAAAATATCCCGAAAACATAATAAACAGGTACGCATAATTGAAACATACATAATATCAAACTAGCTTTCCGCCTGCGGTTTTACCTGCGTTAAATGAGTTATCCCGTAGAAATGAAGGTTTTCCCGCGAAAATGAAAAAAAAAGATGAAAAGTGGCCTTTGTCCTACTCCAGGTGCCAAGTTTCATCCCGATCCATTCAGTGGTTGAAGCATGATTGAGTAAGAAACATCCAAGTATCCGAACATCCAAACTTTCGTATTAATAATATTAGTAAAATTAGGTCACTATCCCTTACTGGGTAGACAGACAGAGAGTCCACAGCCAAAATAAATTCGTTTCCACATTACCTAACACATTTTAAATGGTTTGCAAGCTTTTTTAAATGGATGAGCATCGTCTTAATTTCAATACAGCATTTACTGACTTTTATACTAATTAAAATAATAAAGTACTATTTGAATCGCAATGAAAGAGTAAACCAGCAGAAACCAGCTTCATTTCTCGTACAGTTATTTCATAATTTCCCATTGAGTGAAGAATCTTTTCAACCCCATTTAAAACGAAGACGAATAAATCTACCCCAGCTTTTCTTAAGAGCGCTCTTAAATATAGTATGAAATATACACGCGTGTGTGTCAGTGTGTGCAAAGGAAATTAATATATGAATACTTGAAGGGGTTCGTTGGTAGCTTTTTATGATTAGTTCTGAGGGAATGTTGGCTCGAGGGCTGCCTCGTAATCGTAACTTCGAAAGTAAAATCCGAATGGTTGATGAAGCGAATTTAGGTATACTACGTACAGATTTATGACAAAGGAACAATTTCTTCTTAAGATTTTTCGTAGCGTAAACCGTTTTAGGAATAGTCAGAAAAATTTCCAGTTATACTACATGTCATCCACCGCAGGACACAGCCGTTTCATTATTGCGCTGCTCTAGTAGATCATAGATCTTGCACGTAGTTCTAGATGCTAGACGAGTCCATATTTTTAACATAATTTTCTTATTGTAAGGATAAATTCATATTGGTATCACTAGTTGATAAGATACAATAGATACTTATAGATTTTTGTAGCATGTTGAAATTTCCTAAAACATACAAGTTGTAGTTGTTATATATTTTAGGAAATTAAAGGACCTCTTTTAGTTCAGCCCACATCATGACCTAAGTATTAGGTACGTAAGTTTTCTAACATAATGTAGTATACTCTTACTTATTTAAGATTATTTCAAGTATTTCTATCGCAATTAAGAACATTTTAAAACCCATCACAATATCCTCCGAATAATAAACCGCATTCCGAACTCAATCTTGCGACTGCATTTTTCCAACCCTCCGTTCGCTAAGGGCGGCGCCTTTGAAGGGTCACGGAGACTGAGACCGAGACCGACACGCTGACCTACAGCCAGTACAGGGACACGCGACCTTGATGCATGTGTGGGGGGCTATTGTCGACATGTGGGGGTCAGATTACTTGGTTAAAATGCAAACCTTTTCTTTTGAAAGACGAAGAAGTACTTGTGATAATACGAGGCAAAATAAATAAGAATGTCGCCAATAGATACGTACGTAATAAACAATGAAAATGAAAATAGGTATAGGTAATTGTCTTCAGCTTATTTTACGTACTGTTTCCAAGATAAATTTATTGTAGAAAGGATCGGGTTAAGATTGGCGCAGCTATGAATAGAAAACAATTAATTAATTTCCATATTTAGACGAATGCTGTAATTAATCAATTACGCAATTATGAATTCCTAAAAACATTCTATGTAAAGTGTGCAAATATGAATTCGCTCAATGTTACATAACAAACTAACATCAAAGCGTGTCAAATTGAAAGTCTCGTGTAAAATGAAGGCAACAAACAGACTCCCGACTCCCGGGCGAGGTGAAGTCTTTTAAACAAATAAGCACAGAGTATGTAAAACGGAAACATACGACGTCACATCAAAAACTCTAATCAAAACATTACGACGGAGGGAACTTTGGGGGGTTTGCCCCCCACCACCCCCCACATTAAGCCTCGAAACTTTTCACCCCCATCAATATTCTTAGTGTAATATAATCAATTCTTAGAGAGAAAGAAACAGTCTCCTCGTGTATTGATAAATGAGCGCTCCCTTCATATTTCCGCGTTGCCCCCCCTGCCCCTCTAGGGGGGTCGAGGAGGGTTTAAACCCACCCAGGGGGGGCGTCTTAGGAACGTGCAAGATAGTAGTCGACAGGGCTGCCAGGGCTAATGAACTTTTAAGTTTTTAGGGTGATCTTAAGGGGCCCCTATAAGTTTTTAGGGGATCTCGTGTGGTGTGGATCAATAGAGCTTAATTTCTAGCGTCTTGCGTCGGTTTAAAGAATGGGGGAAGACGTCGTGTGAATAATAGACGAGGGCGGATGTTTCTTAGTTTACATTCGCTCTGTGCGTTTGCGAAATGCAAATAAATTCTTTGCTTTTGATCCCCACTCATTAAGAGAGAAAGTGAATTTCCTTGCCCTTTGGAATTGCGAGTGATATTCATGGTAGAAGCCAAAGCAAGAAATAAATTTATCTTTAACACTTTACATTTCTTTTAATATAATTTATCTTAAAATGGTACCATAAGCAATTCAATTTCTTGCGTTTTTACCGCCATATCGTCATCAACGTAATATCCAGTTGGTAACTCAAAAGTCTTACACCGTACCATAGCAACGTGATATCTTACATCTTAAACGTATACTCTAACATTTTAAGAGGAACAACATAAATTAAAAATTAAAAAATGAAGGGTAATTTTAGATTAAAATGTGCGCTATAGTGACAGGTTGTCAGACCGTCACCTAAATTACAATACGCTGTAACCCTCGAATCCCTTTGCTGACTTCTAAAGCATGCCTAGGAGGAAAATCAACTGGTACATTCTATGTTTTGCTATCGCTCCCAGTCCAACATGGAAGCTAAGATAATAATATAATATAACTAATAATTTCCCGCAGCAGCCCTGCCGTAGCGAGGCCTACGCCGTAGAGCTCGTAGCTGCTACGGCGTAGGCGCTAGTGCCCCCTATACAACTTTTTACTAAGAACCGCGCGAAATGAGTGGATAAAACATAAGTAGCTTCACTTCTATTGTTATGTAATGCGACTGTTATAAATTGTAGGTTAAAAGTTTGTCTGCACATTAGTTTAGAAAAAAAGTTTCAAAGTCTCTTCCGTCGATGGTCTAGCGAGCGGTCTGAGTATTGGGCTCTCGATCCAGAAGTCCATGATCGGTTTCCCCACGGGGTCAATGACTTCGTGTTGTTTCTAGTTTGGTAGGATAATTCAGGCTAATCGCCTAATTGTCAGTATAATGAAGGAATAGAGATTGCGAAAACACTTGAGCACCAAAAATCAATTGGAAAAATTATATTGCTATACAGGTCGTTGACGCTCTGCCTAACCCATTAGGGATACAGGCGTGATAATATGTATGTATGTATATTGTAAAAAGTACTGCGTTCCTTTAAACCACATGTTCTAAATGATAAAAAACAAGTTTTTCAAACGACAAAATTTTAGCTCGTAATAAAATTTTGCCTTGTCCATACAAAATTGCAGATGAGTAAAGCATCTTTGTATTGAGAAGGCAATTTTTTTTTTTATTTGAAATATTTGTGCTTTGGGGAAATTGTTTGGTACCATTATTAGAACTTGTAGTTTAAAGAAACGCAGAACGTTTTTACACCCTGTATAACTTTGATAACTTCTTTTTTAAAAATAAGCAATGATTATATATTGGTCTCCGAACAATCATCAGTTTGTTTGATGCATCGGGTTGATTATTATTGCGCGTGAAATATGGTTTTAGTACGTATTTTATTATTAATTATCATAGTTCAGAATCTGCACGCTCTTTTTATAAACACAAAATCGGTGGTGCATACAAACGTCTATTTTAAACGAAAAAATCGAACCCACACCCCGCGGTGGCTACCAACCGTGCCGCCGAGCCGCGAGCTCTTATTTTAAACAACTACCGCCTTATAATACATCCCGTTTCGCGACTAAATATCAGCGAATGTAGCGGTGCACGCCGACCGAGCAGTTTTGATGCTTTAGGAAGGGTGTAAAATAAAAAATCAATAAGTCATAAGTTAGAAATATAACTCAACTTTCTAGTTAATTGCCTTGCCTGACATTTTTATTTCAATGGAATATTTTCCGCCTACACTGCGGCAGATAAGTTATGAAGAAGTTACTTCCGAACGAACGACAAATTACCTACAGACCAACTTTCGCAAGTTCTATTGAAGTTGCTTCCAATACATTAAAGTTGATTGAGTTGACTAGAAAAAACACATATGACAAAAGACCTGTTACTTATTCTGCATGAATTTAATTAAATTTTATACTTAATTCGAAACTTATAAAAAATACTATTGCTACATATCAATAGTTATAGAAAAGGATGGTAATTTAAAAGTCCATCATAATGATTCAAAAATGATTATCCATAACACGCAATTTGAAGTCAAAATCAAATCAAAACTAACCCACAAGTATCAAGACGTCTCCTCGTCCTACTTCCGCGTGCCGTATTTACAAGTATTGTAAGTATAGAATTATATATTTTATAACCCCCCATCCCCCCGCGAACTAAGTCTTTGCGCATCTTTCTATCCCCACCTTTTTGCCTGCTTCTTTAAAAACCACCCGTCGTGTGAACCCCTTCCCCCTTCATTCGACTAATTTCGGGGTACAACTGAAGAATTATTCCTTCGAACCAACACTGGGAGAAAATTCAACTAAATGCCTTATATCTTAGAGTTTGAAATGGTTGTGATAACGCACACAGTCTTGGGACTGTATCTTTTCACTTCGAAAACTAATTCCACATTAGAAGACGGATGGAAGTGCTTCCGCGGCTTCCGGAAAGTTGAGCTTTAAGACGGTCGAAATAAGATCGAAATTGGTGTTATAAGGAAGTAAAATTAGAACCGTTTCGTCAAAAATATGAAATTAAAATCTTCATACTAGCGAAAGAAGTTTTAGCATCTTTGTTTTAGAGTGAGACGGAGCGCGTTGCATTAGTCTCTCTCGCACCCCCCGGGGGGTGAGATGGGTAGTTTGAAGTAAAAAGCTGCTTTCTTGATCAATGCGGGGCGCATTTGGAATTAATCATAACCGGGTATTTTCGTCTATGTCCCGGGCCGGGGGAGGGGGGTTCGTACTTCGTATTCTAAATGAAAATACAGCTCTTCCTGTTTACATTTCGTAATAAATTGTTTTATTTTGCGTTCCGTGTGACGCAGACGACTTGAAGGGAAGAGGAAGTGACGCGGCGTTACGCAGACCGCGTGACGTCACTTCACTACTGCCCATTACCATGCAGATTGAAGTAGGATAGTCACATTAAACTACAACTCGTTTAGGGCGGAAATGTTACAATTCCATTTATTTTATTCGAATCTAATAAAATGTAATCCTCTTTTTTTTACCTCGAATTCTTTGACTAGTGATCACATCAATCAAATTTGAAATTATTGACGCCTTAACATAATATTATTGTGTGCCGAACATGACAAATCTCTAAGACTTAACGTTTCACAACATCACAATTCCCGTTCAAAATGATAATCTAATTGTAATGAACAACCGCGAATGTCTCAAAACTTACATTTCACAATATTCTTCACGTAGCTGTTACAGCTACGAAACTGCTACGCTTGCTACGCCGTAGACATCAGTTTTGTCTATCTTTTTAAAAGAAGATAAATAAAATAAAGAGATAATTTCAATTTGATTGTAGATAGGTAAACTGTTTAAATCTGTTTAAATAAATTATTCTAATCATCTAAAGAACCGCTATAAAATAAAAATAATAAATAATAAAAAAAACAATCCATGTAAAAAAAAAGTAACTAATCTTTGTACTTAAGTTTTATTTTTTATAACCAACCAATTAGTTGAAGAAAGAAAATATGCAATTGATTTAGAGTTTAGCTGGGTAAAGTAAAGAGACGGTAGACGGGTAGAGTACACATATGGTAATAATACTACGCACTGGGAAAACGCGGCAACAATTTGAAATAAAACTAAAAATGTTCCTCCTCAGCCTTCAAAAAAGAATTCGAAAACATACGATGTCCCATAAAGAACAGGTTCGATCAATACAAACATACCCACTTCAAAAATAATAATACGAGGTGTAAGGGATAGCTTCCCGCAAACTGATAGGGGTTTTTCAGTCAACGAAACTGAACAGTTTTTCACCAGGAAATTATTTCAGGAAATGAATAAAACAAAGCCCTCCTTTAGAAAATTATTTAATCGATGTGGCCATTTTGTTTGTAATTTCTTTTCCATTTCTTAAACGAATATACCGGTGAAAGTTGCTCAGTCTCGTTGACTGAGCAACCGCATCAGTTTGCGGGAAGCTGTCCCTTACATTACACCACACACGGTATAAATAGATATAATTTACCCATTATATTCGCAGAAAATGCTATTGTCCATGCCCATTTCCTCAGGAGACTGTTACGATACTGGAGGTACACATAAATACCTGGTCTTTAACTAAGAAACTTTTAATGTTATAATATATTCCCATTTAGAAATAGTTTACCTACTAGGAACATATATTTTTTGTCACTGGAAACTTTCTTTTTTCGATAACCCCCAAGTTGTCCCTCCATTAAGGGAGCAAAAACGTATTCATGACCTGGGTAGGTAGGTACACAGGGTAGTTAGGTAGCTCTCACCCTTAGGGCGTGAGCTCAAGGCCGAGGGGCAACGTCCGGCGTCGCGAACTGTAGCCTCAGCACGAAGCTTAGTTCAAACATGAATAATGACAAAGATTTACAAAATTATTCTTAGGTGACATTTTATCACACTTTATTTATAACAAATTATATCACATACATAGGATCCAATACAGACCTGTCATACCATATAATGATACTTAAAAAAAAACTCACGAAAAACCAAAAGACATCAAAACATGTTAATCGCCGTGAACTCTATGGTAGCTTGTCCAATGCGAATGTTATTTTGAGTAAAATAATAATTTGCAGAACAGTTACTAAAAGAGCTATTTATTTGTATATTTATACTTAAAATTAGACACTACCACCACCGAAATCCACAAAATCAGTTAAAATATGAAATATTTTAAACTATTTATCCCGTAATTTGTAATATTATATTTAAACATATCAGCAAAGATAAGAGAAAGCTCTCCCAAACGCCTTATAAAAGATCAATAGCAAAAGCAATTAGCTACATTGCAGATATTTTAACAGGCGCTACATGCATTTGTTTTTTGCAAATTTACACTGCTGCGAATGAAAACAAGTCTGCAAACAGCATTAGCTTTTAATATATTCTTTTAAGTCTTAATTAAAATGAAATTTGGATTTTTTACAGTAAAATGAATTTGCTCTATATTTGCTACGGCGTAGAAGACGCGTAGAAGGCGCGTAGTAAATTATTAATTCTCGGTTGATAGAGAATTAAATTCTCTCATCTTCCTAGCCTTTTTCCTAATGAAATTCTCAAATATTTTATATTAAACAATAGAATTATAAAAAATACCTAACTTATTCAATTAACATTAACTTTAAAATAAATATTTTTTTCATAAGCGATAGCCCGTTGGATTTATTTTTGGACTGGGATGTGAAAATTGTTTTAAATAAAAAAACATTTGAAGTTCAAAGAATAAATTCATTATAGCATTGAAAATTACATTAATTCAATAGGTTATAACCTTACTAATTGTAGTATTAGGATTGCCTATTGGTATTTATTATAGCAAAAGCTAAGTATTTGTTACAACACGATAAAAGGCAATTTTTCTCTCAAATCCTATTTCTCTGAAACTAGCTTAAACCAGCTTACCTTCTCACATTCAATAAATTGGCTCAAAGCCCGAATAACCGAAAACACATCGTATTTTCCTCAAAGACGCAAAACTCCTTCAAACTAGAATAAAATAGTCAAGTCACCCCCTTCGCAAAACTTGTTGCGTATTTCAAAACGTCATGTCATAGAGACTCAACAAACCGTGTCATATGTTATCCTATCAAAATATACTCACTTATACTTTGCTTATAGTACGGGAGCGAAAGCGTTTTCTTATACAAAACCAGTTACCGCGTTAGTCGTTTGTTAGTCGAGATTTATTATTATTTGCACAACTGTTACTTATTTTTATAAGGAGGTATTATAATGGTAACCTTCGATTTTAAGTTGAGTTTATTTTTTTAAATACGTTTTGGATTTTGAAAAAGTGCAGCACAAATTAAATCCGTTTCAAAAAGTTTAAAATTATTTTTTTACACCTTCTTGATTATTATCTACGTTCTCATCATCATCGGTATTGTATCATTGATTTATTTTTAATCTTAAAGTAGTCGTAAAAAATCGCTATCACCTTAGCGACAAATTCAAAATATTGATCTATTACAAATATTAATTGAGGGGTACAAATCTTTCCAATTTGTAATTCACTTTTCACAGTCACAAAACAACGCTGTTTCATAGTAAAACATAAGCGTCGGTTCCTAAATATGAACACAAAACTAAACCGGCCTTCCGTACTATAGCTCCAGCGAATCCTGAATTACCTGGCAAGACAGTTTACTCCCTATAAGGAAGTTGTAAAGTTGGTTTTCCTTTGGCATATCTTAAAGAGGAAAACTAAAATCGTTGCGTCGCTTTCCTAGCCGTAATAGTGATATTTTCCGTTTGTATTTTCGTAGAACACTTATGGTTCGGGTCCCGCTCGCGTTTGAATATGTTTTTGGGTATGAGGATGGTCTTTGATGCAATTTATTCTAATATCATTGTGTGTTTTATAATATAAAGTATTTCTGTGGTAGTTTCTCTTGGAAGTTTTCTACGATTAAGGAGAAAAGGGAAAATGAAATTTCGGGAAAATTAAATTAATAATAATTTTGAAAAAAAATTATACAAAGGTTAAAAAGCCATATTTCAATTAGAGGTATTATAACTTCACTAAAATTACCTCGTCTGTTTAAATTTTGTGTAAATTGTACCAACAAAAAAGAGGAACGCGTTAGCTGCAGCTATATCTGTTGCCAAAAACTAACATTATTGTGTATCTTCTCGGTTTAAATAAAATTATGTTACCTACTTCAAATACTTTTATGTTGGACTGAAATTATTAAAAAACTTTGAATATGCCAGTTGCCTCCTTTAGGTTCCAGGGACCGAAGGTTTTAAAAGGGACCTGAGGGCAATCCGTTACATCAATAGATACGTAGTAGTACGTCTAGGTGTACCTACTACTCGTATTGAAAACATCCCACGAAATTCGTAGAATCGGCGAAAATGCCCTTATTTGAATCGTTCTCCGTAACGGAAAGAGGCGTTCTATGCTATAGGTATTTTGGTATTTCAAATACACACCAATTTACAACAAGGGTTAATCTACTCGCATGCTAGCTCAATAACCGGATTATGCAATAAACAAGAGCTCGTCCTCATGAAAAATTAAACACGCGCTTCTTACAGACAAATAGAACGTCACGAACAGCTCGCAAAAAGCAAAAAAAACGCACCAAAACGAACTAAACACGGAACGCCCGCATGTGGGGAATAATTTAAAAATACGCAAAATACGGCCACTTCACTTCTAACCAGGGGGGGGGGGGAGCGCGGGAGGGGCTCAACCCCGGCCCGTTTTGCGTATTTTTCGGTATGCGTGGCAGGTGCCCCCCGGGGTGGGGGGTTCGTTAAAAAGCTCCCGAGTACGTAGTATTATAAAAGTTGTGCCTACCGCGTATAAGTAGTGTCGGTGTGAGTGGGGGGGCAGCCCCCCTGTGGGAGGGGTGGCACCTAGTTAGACAGTTAAAAGTATGCGGTATTAACAGAACGGAAATGAATATACGAGGCGGGCGGGAGGCTGCGACGCGGGTTAGATAATGAAAATACTTTTGCTGCTTTTTTATTTCGTTTTTTGTCAAGGGGAGCTTAGTGCTTAGGGTCCGCTATTCGGGTGTTTTTCGTCGTTTTGGATTCATGTCAGTTGATGCGTTTAGAAAGGGAATAATTTTGTGTTAATTTGAAGGCTGGCCGCCGTACTTTTTGACGCTTGGTTTTTGTACTGCCATTTTTTTACAGTATTTCGTATTATTGCAGCACTTTGAAACGATAATTAAGATAAATTTAGAAAATTCTTTAATAAACATTTTTAGTGAACAGGACTTGAGTAGCATTTTTTATTTATAAAATAGTTTGCGAATTCCAAATATTTTTATGCAGCAGCTACTTATCTAAAGTTTATTATTAGTTAGATACTTTTGATATTTGTTAAATTAAAGTTTCTTCGCTTTGCTTATACCTACCTATTTATTTCCTAAAATTGTGAATATGGGGTACTGTTGCCGGAATACGAATAGTGATATAAATATCAGTGTTCACCCTTAGACGCAGCTGCAATTGAAGCCCTTCTAAATAAGTAGGCACATCAACCAAATATGTCACCCCACGAACTATACTGCCACTACTTTGAAATGGCTCTTGCGATAACATCTTCTACTTCTGTCTAGTGTGTCCCCGTCCTAATGCTGGGGTCCGCGCTTTCACACTTTTTCTATTCCACTTTGCCCAGTCTTCGGCATCCGCTGTTGGTGTAAGATCGTTCTCTTCCATATGGCTCTCGATAACATGTATCTTCTTTTTCCTATCCGGTGGGTTTTTCGAGTTGATGAACCTGATAACCCTGGTGTCAAAATAATAATATCTGAAATATAATATACTTGAGAACTGACTCTGTGATCCTTGAGCCTAGGATTGTCATAGACAACGTACAAAAACATAAACAATGCTTCGGTTTGATCATCTGGCACATGAAATACATTTTTTTTACAATGAAAGCAATGTAAAATAATTCACTATATCAGTCAAAATCCAACACAAACTACCCCGACTACGTCCCCATAAAGCTAATACGTCGACCGCAAACTACGGGGTGTAGTTATTCCGACACATCGCCGAGGAGCGGGATAGTGGCGGAAACTGCCGCGACGCAACCGAATCACCCTGTATCATAGCAGCCAAATGGCGTGACGATATCAGAACACCCTATTGGTAAATATTTTAGGTTCGTGTTGAGTATAATATAAAATCATACCATATTGTATAGTTCAGAACAAAAACAAGTACCAACTACCAAGGTAGTTCTACACGGAGATCACAAATAGAAGACTATACTCAAAAATTTAAACATAATCACGTTACAGGATAGACAGACCAGCAATAGCTTAGAAAAATATACTTCGGCCACGACTGAAAATTTTTGAGGTATTAATTTCAGAAAGAAACAAAACAAAAGCAATTTTTTTCTAATTTGTAATTTTCTACAAAAAAAAGTCCTTTAGCAAACATCTCAACCATCGATATGACTTATTACCCAGTCATTCTGGCTAAAATTTAGCCTTGTCGCGGGAATCGAACGGTTTTTGTTGAAAATTGGCATACTTACGAATTATGGGTCACTCTATTTAAACAAAAAAAAATTGTGGTCCAGGACCATGTGGATTCGCAGCCATCTTGAAAAAACCCCCCATTTCCCAGATATCATAGATAGCGGGAGGGTCCTCAAACTAACTTTGGAGCACACCCTGGGCAAAGGCATGTGCTGTTAAAAAAAATCCGAAATTGTGAAAAACAAAATGGCCGCCATACAAAACAAAAAGTCGAATATCTCCTTAACGATGAGAGATAGGTAGAAAATGCTCGAAGAAATATTATAGAGGCCAATAAAGGGCAACTTCCTGTGGTCATGAAAATCTAAGATGGCGGATACAAAATGGCGCCCGAAAAAAAAAATGCTCCGATTAGGCTGAAATTTTGCAGATGGGAGGTAGTTGACGTATTGATCCGATATGTTTGGTTCGTTTTCTGATTCCACCATTTTTCAAGATGGCTGCCATACAAGGATCTTTTGTATGAAGAATTTTGATTTGGCTCTGGTGTGGAAACGGTTGCTCATGGGGGGGAGCTGATAGTACCATCATGTTTTTTCATGTGCTGTATTATTATTGTTGTTGTATCCTCCCCCTACCAGTAACTGTTTCCGCGCCAGAGCCAAATCAAAATTCTTCATACAAAAGATCCTTGTATGGCAGCCATCTTGAAAAATGGTGGAATCAGAAAACGAACCAAACATATCGGATCAATACGTCAACTACCTCCCATCTGCAAAATTTCAGCCTAATCGGAGCATTTTTTTTTTCGGGCGCCATTTTGTATCCGCCATCTTGGATTTTCATGACCACAGGAAGTTGCCCTTTATTGGCTTCTATAATATTTCTTCGAGCATTTTCTACCTATCTCTCATCGTTAAGGAGATATTCGACTTTTTGTTTTGTATGGCGGCCATCTTGTTTTTCACAATTTCGGATTTTTTTTAACAGCACGTGCCTTTGCCCAGGGTGTGCTCCAAAGTTAGTTCGAGGACCCTCCCGCTATCTATGATATCCGGGAAATGGGGGGTTTTTTCAAGATGGCTGCGAATCCACATGGTCCTGGACCACAATTTTTTTTTTTTAAATAGAGTGACCCATAATTCGTAAGTATGCCAATTTTCAACAAAAACCGTTCGATTCCCGCGACAAAATTCAGAATGACTGGGTAATTACCTCCAAACTCAAAGACATACAAAAGGAAGCGGGTCAAATACTGACAAAATAGCAAAGTACCTCGAACAGCTTTAGAAAAGGCTCGATAAATGACCTGTTTTTTGTGGAGTTCATGTCATGTCGCTATGTACACCAGGTTGAAGACAAAAAGGGTAAATTTACTTTTTATCCGGGTCTATTCGAGATAAATTTTAGTAGTAGATCATAGGAATTTACCTGGTTCTCGACGTTTCAACTATGTTTCAATTGTCGCGGGTCGACAAGTATATTAATATCATTCAGTTGGTTATCATCATAAATTATTTCTAGCTAACGAACTGCTCGTGTTGGGTTAGACTATAAGATTGAAGGTTTCATATTTTAGTAAGATTAATTTTAGCTATTACTCATAATATTTATGACAAAAATTACTAGTTGCTTATAAATTATGACTTTTATTTCTCATATAGGTACAGAATAAAGTAAAATAAATCATGGAATTTACCATCCGTTTCTCTTTCCTGGCAAACTGTAAAATTCTGCAAAGGGTTTCAATGTGCTGATAACTTGACAAATACATCAACACACTCTGAAATAATTGGCTAAATGCTATGTAAGTAAGTACCTACTCAAGACCTTATTAAATAAACCTTCACGAGCCTAAAAAAAGCAATGTAATTTGTAAAGTACATACATACATACATACAATCACGCCTTTATCCCTAATGGGGTAGGCAGAGCTAAAACGACCTAAAAATAGGTTCCGCCACGTTTGAAAAGTTTAGAGGGTTAATACAGAGGATGATTATGTATACTGCTGTAGTGACGGGTTGTCAGCCCATCGCCTAAATTGCAATACACTGAATCCCTCGATTCCCTTAGCTGATTTTTACAGCATGCACGGGAGGAGATGCAGCTGGCTCATTATATGTTTTTCTATCACTTCCAGTCCAGCATGGAAATATTTAAAGTCTTTGTAAAGTCTATCCATACAAATTACGTATTTAAATATGTTTTGATTAATCAATAAGTATATGTTTATTAATAATTTATAATATAATCTAAGTTAGAACAATAAATATCCAAATCTAATCCAAACAATACGAATATAAAATATCTCTCAGAGTTACGCAGGTAGGAAACAAAACATTATAAAACTCCAGCACGCACACACACACACACACACACATAGCCCCGCAGCCTCCCGAATCACAAAAACAGTTTCTAATGACAAATTTCCTACAAAAAATTCTAATTCACGCACGCACTACCCCTAACTCACCCCACAACCCGCCGGGCGGCGAGGGGGAAAACCCACCCGACACAAATGTGTGTACATATAAGCAATTTTTGATCAATACTTAAAAATTAAACCCAGCCTCCGGTAGTTTTTAAATTTATTCTGCGCATGTCATGATTTTTAATCAGGCCCCTTTTGTGACGCCCAACAGGCGCGTGTGTGCGTGTGTGTACGATGATGGCGCGTGTGTGATGATCGGGATCCGCACTTGCGAAAATTATTCAGGATTACAATTGGTTTTTTTGTAGGCCTCGTATTGATCTAATGTAGGCGCTGTGTTTGATAAGCGTCACGTCACGGGCGGAAGGATCCAGTTTGATTGCCGCTGCGACAATTTTAGAATGAATTTTCTGTTTGTTAGAAAAAGTTTTAGTAGAAATTCTAGGGATTGCGGAAGGATCCATTTAGATTGATTGATTTTTCAGAGTTCTTTACAAAAAGTTATGGCAAAAAAATCTAGAATTTTTATTTTAGCCTTCATTTATTGTTGGTTCAGTTCCAGGCAGTTTTAATGAATCATTCTGGAAAAAGATACACCAACGCAAAATGTAAAAAAAGATCATAATAGGTATGGTTTCATTTTATTTTTAACCAAAGAAGGTAGGTATTACAAATGCCAGCTACAAAAATACAATAAAGTACTTACTAAAATACAAAATCCTACACGGTAACAGAGAACGTCTGACAACTGTCAAATACATAGAAAACTGTCAAAAAACTATCCTAAAAAGAAACTTAAATATAAAACATATTCTAATTTAGACTTTCAGTATCAAATGGACGGCACTCTTAACATACAACTTTGTTATGTTCAATAAATCCAAGACTCTAAGCGCTACAATGTAGCCGACTATTACTTGTAGTCGTAGAGGAAAAATACTTTAGGACTCAGGAACGATGTATACTCGTATCTAGGACTGCAT
>JARACY010002207.1:0-45556 GCA_029255725.1 Scrobipalpa atriplicella | reverse complement strand
CGAGTCTGATTTTGAAGATGATGATAAGGTGAAGTATGAACCGTTTAAAGTCATTGATTATGCCAGGAAGTACCCGGAAGACAGCACAAAAGGAGAATACGTAGTATTTTTAACTCATAAAGATGAAACAAAACCATTCTCTGATAATGATCGTATCAAACTTTCAGAGAATATCAGGAAGCACTGCGTGGCTGGTGTCCTTCATTTGAGATCCTTTAACAAATTTAAAATTGGGATTACGTTTGATTTGGCAAATAATGCCAATGTCTTATTACAAAATAAGAAGTTCTTGGAGGAATTGTGCTTAAAGGCGTCGATTCCTGCAGGAGGCACCGAGGCGACCGGGGTTTTGACCTCAGTTCCTATTGGACTTTCTAACAAAAAGATTTTTTCGCTAATAGGCAGTTCCAAGAATGTGGTCCAAGTGAGACGTTTTATGCGGCGGTATATATTTACATAGCGAGACGTGGCGTCGTATGACCACTTCCTTTTTTTTCCAGTGATAACCCACTCGAAGACGTAGGCAGAGTTGGTCGCGTCAGTGCTGACGTCGCTATAGGAGTTCTTATAGATTCTAGCGTGTTGTCCACCCACCTAGGTATAAGATAAACTTTTCCTGGATGTATTTTAAGCCTTATACTGAAACATTCTAAATATTTAACTGATATGATTATGATAATACAAAAACAAAACTGGTAACGCGATGTCGATATGTCTCTCTCTATTTAACAAGTGAAAATAAATTTATTTAATCAAATTGATATACTACACTTACCTAACAAAGGTAGACAAGACATACTATTCAAGTTGAAATGAATGTTGCTGTAGCTGATTTCATCAAAAGCTATATATAGGTAGTTTAGTTATCGAAATAATTTAAAGTTCATGTCGGTCAACAATATACCAAGTTGACAATGTAAATTCGTAATATCATTAACGCAACAGCAAACCATTAATTTTAACAAACGTGGCTTTCAATAATCATGGCGCCACAATTAATATGAATTTCGATACAACAGAATACTCATTATTAATTTAATCTTCTATGTTATGCCAAGTTATGCTTAGTATTCAGTAATGATGAAATATTACCTAATTTAGAACAAGCGTGAACTGCCTAAAATCGAACTACCAAGTGTGCCGTAAAATATGTATTTATTTGTCCTGTCCAAGTTATACCTACCTATTGCGTGGATATTTCATAGGAAAAAACTCAAAAATATTCTTCTGAGATAACATATATATTTTTCAGATGCATTAATCAGAATTTTATTTTTAAATCTCGGTGTAGTTCATCTAGTCTAAGCCTAAGATGGCATTTAAATCATTTGTTGTATTCAATAATTCCTTGGAGTCTAAAGCATGGAAGACATAATACGGGGTGTAAGGGACCAGCTCAACGGAAACTGACAGGGGTTGCTCAGTCAACGAAACTGAACAACTTTCACAAAGTAATTCTCTCAGGAAATGAAAAAACAAAAATGGCCTCGCGATAAGTCTGATCGCGAGGTGGTCATTTTGTATAGCTAAGTCAAGTTTCTGAAAGAATTTCCTGGTAAATGTTGTTCTAATTTGTTGACGGGGCAACAGGGAAGCTGTCCCTTACACCCGGTAATTTAATTGAAAGACCTTCCATGCTTTAGACTCCAAGGAATTATTGAATACAACAAATGATTTAAATGCCATCTTAGGCTTAGACTAGATGAACTACACCGAGATTTAAAAATAAAATTCTGATTAATGCATCTGAAAAATATATATGTTATCTCAGAAGAATATTTTTGAGTTTTTTCCTATGAAATATCCACGCAATAGGTAGGTATAACTTGGACAGGACAAATAAATACATATTTTACGGCACACTTGGTAGTTCGATTTTAGGCAGTTCACGCTTGTTCTAAATTAGGTAATATTTCATCATTACTGAATACTAAGCATAACTTGGCATAACATAGAAGATTAAATTAATAATGAGTATTCTGTTGTATCGAAATTCATATTAATTGTGGCGCCATGATTATTGAAAGCCACGTTTGTTAAATTAATGGTTTGCTGTTGCGTTAATGATATTACGAATTTACATTGTCAACTTGGTATATTGTTGACCGACATGAACTTTAAATTATTTCGATAACTAAACTACCTATATATAGCTTTTGATGAAATCAGCTACAGCAACATTCATTTCAACTTGAATAGTATGTCTTGTCTACCTTTGTTAGGTAAGTGTAGTATATCAATTTGATTAAATAAATTTATTTTCACTTGTTAAATAGAGAGAGACATATCGACATCGCGTTACCAGTTTTGTTTTTGTATTATCATAATCATATCAGTTAAATATTTAGAATGTTTCAGTATAAGGCTTAAAATACATCCAGGAAAAGTTTATCTTATACCTAGGTGGGTGGACAACACGCTAGAATCTATAAGAACTCCTATAGCGACGTCAGCACTGACGCGACCAACTCTGCCTACGTCTTCGAGTGGGTTATCACTGGAAAAAAAAGGAAGTGGTCATACGACGCCACGTCTCGCTATGTAAATATATACCGCCGCATAAAACGTCTCACTTGGACCACATTCTTGGAACTGCCTATTAGCGAAAAAATCTTTTTGTTAGAAAGTCCAATAGGAACTGAGGTCAAAACCCCGGTCGCCTCGGTGCCTCCTGCAGGAATCGACGCCTTTAAGCACAATTCCTCCAAGAACTTCTTATTTTGTAATAAGACATTGGCATTATTTGCCAAATCAAACGTAATCCCAATTTTAAATTTGTTAAAGGATCTCAAATGAAGGACACCAGCCACGCAGTGCTTCCTGATATTCTCTGAAAGTTTGATACGATCATTATCAGAGAATGGTTTTGTTTCATCTTTATGAGTTAAAAATACTACGTATTCTCCTTTTGTGCTGTCTTCCGGGTACTTCCTGGCATAATCAATGACTTTAAACGGTTCATACTTCACCTTATCATCATCTTCAAAATCAGACTCGGATGACGAGTCTGATAATGGAGGAAGCTGAACTCCTGATTCTTCTTTACGACGTTTCCGCCGCTTACCCTGCGACGACTTACCCATTTCACCTCAATATACAATATGCACAAACTTTTTAAGTAATATATACAGAGAAATATACACAAATTTACAATTTTTAGAATATTTTTGTGAAAATTTTCTACGAGCGCGCCTTCTCGTTACAAGTTTCCCGCCGAGAAAAAAAAAACACTTTTGCAAAATCAAACCGCGTTTTCTTTTTTTTAGTTTCTTTTTTTTATACAAAGCAAAGAGCACATACAGATAACTAGTCATACAGCCTTTTTACACTCGCCGGGAGGCGCAGAAGGCGAGTGTGGCAACAGTTTTAATACACACACAGCCATATTTTTTTTTTTCTGAAAATTATTTTCTTAGTAGTTCACATGACATTCCCAATTCAAATCACATAATAACCCTTGGGCTATTAAGGATTTCCATACAACTTTAAATCCCTTGGGATTATTTTCTTGCTTTAAACGCAAGTTCCTTGATACATTATGTTGATATAATAATGCAGAGGTGTGTAAAAATAGTTATTTAGTACCTACACGTGCGGAACCGTCATTGCAAATTGTTCCGACTGTCAACAAAAAAGCTAATTCACTCTCTTCGAAGTTACAATGTCGCTTCGCTAGTATCCGCAACGTGTGCCCGACAGACGTTTCCCCCACAGATTAAGAGTAGGCTAGATACCGCTTTGTTAGATATATGATCATCACAGCATCATATTGTAATGGCTTTTTCTGCGCAGATAAAAACCGAGCTAATGACTAAAACTGCGTTCCCCAGGCGGTGCTCGCATTTTTTTTGCAATGGGCATGGTATAATAAAATTGCCAAATTTATCATTGTCTTTCATATGTACACGTAATAGTGGATATCAGTGACATTTCGATCAGGTACCTAGTTAGTGTGTCAAATTCGTCAAGCCAAGCCAAGTTTGACTTGCGTTATCTAGCCTCCTCTAAATCTGTGTTTTTCCCATTTCACAGCGTTGGACAGGTCGATTTGCTTGGTTTCCCTTGCTGATAAATACCTATAATCATTGGAAGACTATATTACACAGAAACTGTCATATCATAATTCATTCAAAATCACATTCTTGTCATCGTCAATTTCCGAGAATTTACAAATCTACCTAAACGAAAAAAAAAAAGCGCTATGTCAAAAAAAACTGCTAAAGTAGACAATTATAAAACTTATATTTATATTTTACTTTCTAATTAAATAACGAGAGATGGATGAGATTTTTCAGTCTAGTTTAAGTATTTCTTACTAGTACAATATTACAGTTTTGTTTATGGGTCTACATTCTAGAGTAATTTGGATAAGCATACTTGGAGCAAAATAATTTGAGCCGATTTGGCTTAACGTCTTATCTATGAGAGCACAATATAGGTAGAACAAAAGATGAGTAACCCGGTCGAGGCGCTTTTAAGCTTTGTTACTTGGGTATCCTTTTATCAAGCAAGCCAAGCCGTATTTAAATCCAATATACAGGGTGTAAAAAAACCCATTTGTTTTTTACACCCTGTATAATGTATAACATTCATCGGCTCAAATTATTTTTCCCCAACTATACTACCTTATTAAAAGATAATGAATTTTCCTGTACCGCTAAATTTAGGGTGGTGACTTTTATCATGCGTTTGTTGACGAGTCACCGCGTGCGCGTGCGCTCTGAGATCATTGATATAATAAAATACGCTCATCCATCACTAAACGAAAACTGGGCCCAAGAAATATGACGACGACAGTTCCGCAGAGAAAATAGACGCTGGTTTTAATTAAAATGGAAATGCAGACTAAAAATAAATCGGTATAAATAATTTGTATTGAAGCAACAAACGACCGTGACGTTAAGCTTAGCCTACATAAAGAAAGTTTGTATAGCTTGGTGCCCGATACAGGGATTTTAGTACAAGTAAGCTGCAAGCCAGCTTCGAAATACTACGACAAAACAAATGAGTCACAATAATGTAGACAACTGACTAAAAATAATTTAGCATCCCATTCATACATAATACGTATCTCGTAGATGTTGCGTAATTACAGCTCAGAATTCCTTGGCAATGGCATTCGGTTTACTTCTGAAATAGATAGTGCACACCCGTCGCTCGCATATTTCAAATACCCACAATTTCATAAATATCTGTAGGGCTTATTTCTCACGGGAGATTAATCAGCATTCAACCGGTAGATGCGTCGGGACCGAGACCGAGTGAAAGCCCCTAGACATCTCGCAGATACTTTTGTTGTTTCTCATCCACTCCACCGCATTGAAAAGCTCAACGATCTAGGTAGACTTGCCGTTACATTTAATATCGCTCGTCTTAGCTACTTCAGAACTGTAAACAGCAGCGCGTCTATTTAAATCACGTTAAATATGGAGCTCAACCGAGGCGCTGATTTTGACGCGAATCCCAACGGCTACCAGACTGCCAGCTGATTCTGACACTCTGTTGACATGTGGATTAATTTGGCGGCGGTATATATTTACATAGCGAGACGTGGCGTCGTATGACCACTTCCTTTTTTTTCCAGTGATAACCCACTCGAAGACGTAGGCAGAGTTGGTCGCGTCAGTGCTGACGTCGCTATAGGAGTTCTTATAGATTCTAGCGTGTTGTCCACCCACCTAGGTATAAGATAAACTTTTCCTGGATGTATTTTAAGCCTTATACTGAAACATTCTAAATATTTAACTGATATGATTATGATAATACAAAAACAAAACTGGTAACGCGATGTCGATATGTCTCTCTCTATTTAACAAGTGAAAATAAATTTATTTAATCAAATTGATATACTACACTTACCTAACAAAGGTAGACAAGACATACTATTCAAGTTGAAATGAATGTTGCTGTAGCTGATTTCATCAAAAGCTATATATAGGTAGTTTAGTTATCGAAATAATTTAAAGTTCATGTCGGTCAACAATATACCAAGTTGACAATGTAAATTCGTAATATCATTAACGCAACAGCAAACCATTAATTTAACAAACGTGGCTTTCAATAATCATGGCGCCACAATTAATATGAATTTCGATACAACAGAATACTCATTATTAATTTAATCTTCTATGTTATGCCAAGTTATGCTTAGTATTCAGTAATGATGAAATATTACCTAATTTAGAACAAGCGTGAACTGCCTAAAATCGAACTACCAAGTGTGCCGTAAAATATGTATTTATTTGTCCTGTCCAAGTTATACCTACCTATTGCGTGGATATTTCATAGGAAAAAACTCAAAAATATTCTTCTGAGATAACATATATATTTTTCAGATGCATTAATCAGAATTTTATTTTTAAATCTCGGTGTAGTTCATCTAGTCTAAGCCTAAGATGGCATTTAAATCATTTGTTGTATTCAATAATTCCTTGGAGTCTAAAGCATGGAAGGTCTTTCAATTAAATTACCGGGTGTAAGGGACAGCTTCCCTGTTGCCCCGTCAACAAATTAGAACAACATTTACCAGGAAATTCTTTCAGAAACTTGACTTAGCTATACAAAATGACCACCTCGCGATCAGACTTATCGCGAGGCCATTTTTGTTTTTTCATTTCCTGAGAGAATTACTTTGTGAAAGTTGTTCAGTTTCGTTGACTGAGCAACCCCTGTCAGTTTCCGTTGAGCTGGTCCCTTACACCCCGTATTATGTCTTCCATGATGGACTGGTCCGAAAGAAAAACGTAGAATGTGCCAACTGCTTCTCCACGAGGCATGATGTACGAGTGAAAGGGATTCGAGGGTTGCAGTATAAGTATTGTAATTTAGGCAATGGGCTGACAACCTGTCACTATAGCGATCATATTTAAATCTAAAATTGTCCTAATTTTTTGCCAGACGTGACCAAAACGCCTATTTTACGCTCCATCGTGCCTACCCCGTAAAGGATAAATCCGTGCTTTTATTTATAAATCTAGGAACTACATTTTAGTAGGTTTGTCTCGTAAGACAATTATTTTAATTTTCGATATTCTCATGCTATGACCCTTTTTGTATTGTTTATGACAAGGTAAATAATTAAAATGGACAGTAAACATAGTCACGACCCTAAATATCAGATAAATCGAATAATAAAAAGATGAAATATTAATTTAATGCTGTAAATGATAATTATTATAATCCATATTCCAATTAAAGAGTGGGTGGTATTTCGTTGCAGTGTTTTGAAGAAATCATACGTTACTCAATAATTTCCAAAGTACAGTTTTGGTTATCATTAAGAGAGATTATCAAAAAATGGATTGATGCTGATTACAACGGCATTTGTTGATACTGAAGATACCTACTGTTTCCTATAATGCTCCCAACTCAGACGAAAGATAGAGTGAATATTAGGAGTGGTATACAGAGGTCATTGTGTAGAGACAGGCGGAGCAGTGGGCGCTGGCTAGTTCTATAAACTTGCGGTAAAAACTGGCGGGTCGATCGCGGCTGCGCTGGCGCACGGCCAACGCCGCTTCCGTCCTCTTTGTGTAGAAACTGGGCAGATTTCTTCCAAACGTATTGGGACATATTTAATGATCGCGTTTATAAAATGCTTGTGAAGCTCACGCCTTTTCCTTGCTGGTTAGTGAATCAAAGATTTTTGATAAATCAGTTGCATACGCTGGAATATGAACCCATTGTGCAGTAGGTACATATATGAAAATGGCACACGGAGGATCTATGAAAATGCTGAGGCTGTTACGAGTAAGGGGTGACCAAGACTAAACATTAACAAGTACTCATGTCGCAGGGACTTACACAACGTTAAACTATTTGACAGCTGTGTACACGAGTATTACGAGTAACTATATCTCTCGTACCTATATTCCTAATTTGAAGAAGGGACAGGACAAATTTTTATTAGTTTAAAAAAAGTGTACTGTTTTTTTACACCAATAAAATCCTTTTATCTTATTGAGTGGGTGTCGAGTTGTTTTACGACTTTTTTAAGTTCTCCGTGACAATCTGTAGGTATACCACATACCTATATATTGGTGGAAAATGGCGAGGCTGACGCCATTAAGCCCTTATAAGGGGACGCGGCAACGCCTTGGCTATGTTACTTACTCGCCAATTTAGTGCGGTAATTTATCTGGTACATATTGGCGACTTTCTTCGTTAATTGACTTGATTTTTTATTCTGAGATTTTTTCCGTTGAACCGAGAGGCAAAAAGGTGCCGCCGCTATTGGTGCTAAGAAATTGTCTTGATCTCAGAACTTGTAAAAATATGATTGGAATAACTCCTAACTGATGCAACTTACTCTTTGCTCTGTCCCCTAAATCTTTATGGTTGCGTATGCGGTTGTTATGTCGAACAGTCAGAGAACAATCCTAAAAGTATCAGGAGAACCACACGACGCTGGACATCATGCGGGTGTACCAAGTGCGGAGTAAACTAACTACAAAGACCCTTTGTGATTTCTATAGCTAAAGTAAAAACATCTGCTCTAGGGACCTCGGGACTATTTTAAACATGCCGCGGGGTTGTTCAACTTTACTTTGTAACTCAAAATTAAGAAACTAAAAACAATGTTTAATATAAAAAAATATAAAAGAGGAGCAAAGTTTGAACGCTTTTTTCAAAGAAAATGCTAAAAGAAAGTCCTCAGAAAGACTATTAAAATGCGGAGTCACTATTAGCAATAGGTACACAAACTTTATAAGATTTTTTTTTTAATGTTAAAAGACTGAAAACCTGTTACACCTCATCAATATAGTACCTACCTCATTTGTTAGACGCAGCGAAAACATTGACGTTCTGTCTACCCCGTAAGAGATATAGTAAACATGTATTAAATACGAGCAATATCTATTATTTTCCCTGACGGAATTCACATGTTTCCGATAGAACACTGCCGTTCCGTTGCACGCTGTAAGTGTAACCTAGAAACTAGTCAGTTAGCAGACACAAACAATCAGCCGGTCGGTACTACGCCACTGACCCATTTCGTGAGTGAATCATACGCGCCTGTGACTTTATAACCATCTCTTTGGGTTTTTCTCTTCTATTAAGAGCGAAGTATCTATAGGGTAAGGCAATGAGCTGCGTTCGGGCTACTACATCTTTTTCATCCTGGCGGAGTAGAAGAAAAAAATATTGTGGAAAATAAGATGGCTGTGTGTCTCAACCCTAAATGATGAAAGATAGGGGGAAGTGTTTGAAAAAAATGTTGTAGAGGACTGTAAGGGTCATCTGTCGGTGGCTATGAAAATTCAATATGACGTATCCAAAATGGTACAAGAAATGGCGTCCGATTTTGCTGCAAATTGATATCACAGTTTATCGCTTAAATTGCAATAAAAAACAGCTAAAACGAAGGGAAAAAACGGCTAAAATATCTTTCCAGTCTCATTCTGAAATTTTCTTCTGTCAAGCGTCTTAAACAAAAAAAAATTCAAGACAGCTCCTGAATAAAATTTACCCTAAGGAAATGCAGTTGATTAAGTCTAGCTATAGTTGTCACGGGAAAGTACTGGAAGGTGGCAGGAAAATATTGCAAAATAACACCAACTTTTAATTACTTCTTAAGGGCAGCCAATTCAGACTTCGCCTTTCGGAAAAAGCAAAATACGCAGAGAAATCTTCATTCAAAAAATCTGAAAAAACATGACTTCAACTATGAACATATTACCAACACAAATGTGTGATTGAAAATGAGATGTTGTTTAATTCTGTTAATGAAAATTGCGTTCAAAGTAGGGTCGAAATCGCCAAATTTCTTTTACAAAAATGGTTTTATGTAAGAAATACTTAATATTTTTTTGTAAAACTTACATGTTTAAATTGGCATATTAATGAAGAATTCAAATGTGAGGTAGATTTTTTTTTAAAAATAATCTGTATTTTTACCAATTTCTTTTGCGTATTATATAACAATTACGCTCACGCGCGGCTTGCCAGTGGCTCGCGGGCCGTTGTCGAGGTAAGACCTGTGCCGCTTTTTGTCAAAAAAATCTTTCCTGTTCATCATCGCTTGCGTCATGACGTAGCATTTGAAATACCTAAACTTCTCGAATAGCCTGCCCTTAAGGAGTGAAAAGAGCTGCGACCGTGGCGCCATTAGTTTTAAATTAATTGTGCCTGAAACAAACATTTTCATTAATATTTTACGTTTGGCAACAATCGCAACTAAGGGTCCATTTTATAATCTATATTAAAATAATTCACACTAACCATAAAAGCTATGTATTGCAAATGTGCTAAAAGTGGCCACTTTGAAGAACTTTTAGCACATTTGCAATGCATAGCTTTTATGCTTAGTGTGTAGTATTGTATTGTGGATTATAAAATGGAGAATTAGTTGCGATTCTCGCGAAACGCAAAATATTCATGAAAATGTTTGTATTTCGGGCACAATTAATTTAACTAGCTTATTTAACACTAATTACTCCCATGCTGGACTGGGAGAGATAGAAAAACATAGAATGTGCCAGCTGCATCTCCTCCCGGGCATGCTGTAAAAATCAGCTAAGGGATCCGAGGGTTTCAGTATTGTAATTAAGGCGATGGGCTGACAACCTATCACTATTAGCAATACACAGATCTATCTGGAATAACCCTCAAAACTTTTCCTTCTGTAAGGTTTATGATTTGTAAAAGGTTAAAAAATATAGTTATATTACTTAATAATTGTGCGCAAACCGCATTGCAATCATAAATTGTGATGTGTTCAGGTCATAATTTCTAAGAATGAATAATCAAGAAAGAATATAAAAAGTAAGCGGCCGATTGAAATCTAAATAAAGATAACACTTCATAGTTTCTTACTCAAATGATTCATCGGACCGTTACGTACTAGATGGGCGATTTTAAACTAGACGGCACGTCCACGGCAACGGCAACGGCACGGTATCGTCGACGATATCGTGGAAGAGATAATGTATGAAAATCAATGAAATTATATGGCTCGCTTTTCCACTTGTTGGCATACGGTAACGTCACGGCAACGGCACGGCATTGATTCCCACCGGTATCGTCGCCGGCCTACCAAACTGCACGTGGTTTGTTATGTAGCATCACAGAATATATAATAGTACTGTAGCATGCGGGTGTCTGTGTGCGCTCAGAGTGGAACTAGGTGACAATATCGTCGACGATATTACCGTTCTTAGCGGAAGTAATAGCGAACATGACCTCTACTTTTTGTGAATAAGTTTTGTGCCTCACTAGATATGTTCACTAGGTCATTTTAAGTATTTTTGAATACGGCCGCAAAGTTTTTTTTGTCTGGTAGGGGAAATAAAATTTTGAAGGAGGGTAATTTTTTTTTTTTGGTTCGAAAACGTATCATGTGGGGTATCCAATGAAAGGGCGTTTTACACCATGTAATGGCCTCTGTGTTCATGTAGCACTTATTTGACATAGGTACCTTGTACCATTTTATCCTGCCTGAGGATATTTGTGTCATCGTATAATACAAGTAAGTGTAAACATTGGCAACTTGAATTTAGATTTTTTTATTATTTTTTTTACTTGGAATGGGTTAGCTCTTGACTCTAGACACAAAGGTCAGCGAATCAGCGATGAGCGTGTTTACTCTTATCTAACATCAAATTATTTGACATCAAATTGTTTCTCAAACGAATTCAACACCTAAGTTCAGTGTCGTAGATTATTTATAAATTCAATTGCCCTTAAGATTTTTAATGCTTCTGGAACAGCTGTCGTGTGAGTCATGCGACATTGGACCGAGATATAACGCGGGAAACGCGAGTGGTGTTTTAAAAAATCCGACCATGAATTTGATCGCAGATTTATTAAAAATCATATCCGTAGATTTTTATATGATATCGAAATAGTCCTTGACAAAATATTTTGCAAGTGAATTTCATGTTTTATCATCGTAGAGAAGATTTTATGTAAATATTGTGTTTTTTGCACATTCTAGTTAATCTAAAGAAAATTGGCAACAACAATCTATTTTCCGCAAAGATAAACATCATAACAAGATCTCTTTGTTGCTCTATTTGAAATCACAGCTTACTACAAACAAAATATTAAAGTACTTACATTATGCTGATGCAGAGTGAGGACCACGTTGTCGAAGGTTGAAGAATTGGAAAGCGCTTCAGAGCTTCCCCGAAGTAGTTCAGCCAACAAGTCGACATCCGGTTTGACACCGACTAGCTTAGAAGGCGACGATGTAGCTCTGACATGGGTTGGACCACGAGACCTTGTTCCAACTATAGTCGTTGCACTTGTTTTACGACTTGGGACAGTAGCGTCCGATAAGCTCCTTCTTCCCACTTCAACCGATCGGCTTGTAGGAGCTTCCAGTGTTCGACCAAAAGGTACTCTAGTGAATTGTTGTCGTTTAGCTTCAACATCAGAAGCATCTGACGGACTGTATGGAGAAGGGGATGCTGTTCTATCTCGAGAGCAGGAATCACTTTCAGCTTCCGAGGGAGAATCGCCTCTAGATGTGACTCCATACTTTCGCCTAGCTCTATAAGCATCCTCTTCTCGTTCATCTGAGCTTTGCTGAGAAAATCTCGCTCGCCTTGTTCTTAATTCCTCTGATCGGGGCCACATCAGTGCTTCACAAGGGCTGGGTGGACCGTTTGTGCAAGAATCATCAGATTTGTCGCCTAATAATGAAGAAGTCCGTGTTTCAGCTAACAGCCAATTTTCTTGCAAAGAAGCGTCACTGTTCTCCCGTTTACACCCATTCAATGGAGGCATTTCTTCCTCTCCCCCGTCATCACTAGCTGTAGTTATATAGATCCCCTTTCGTCTTTTAGTTTTGTCCAATGGACGACGTCGTTCTCTAGCAGCGATAGGCGCAGGAGTACTAGGATTTTTTACTGCTGCAAGTATATGAGCCACTTGTTCACTCGTTATTGTTTCATCTTCTTTGTCTCGATCTAATGAACCGTCCGATGCGGCATCCGATTTTTGTGGTTCTTCTTGCGGTAACTCACTCGACCACTGTTTTACAATACATTCATACACAGGCACAGGAATAGAACTCGCAATCGCACTTGCAGAGTCATCACGCGAAACAGGAAAGTTAACACATTCACAGTCCACATTGGCACAAGTATTCGATGGAGGAGCAGGTAGGGGCGGAAACGTAAAAGGTTGAGCAGGTTCTAGAGGTGAAGTCCCTTCACTATGAGCTTGAGCACTATCGGCTTGAGAGCCATCACTTTCTTCACGTAGCTCATGCAACACTCGCGGCGCTATCAGCGCTGGAAGGCTTCCACTAGCTTCGCCCGGGCCCTCCTCCCGCACTGGAGGGACTCGACGCGGCAGCGGGTGCGTCAACGAACGAGCACCTAGCTGCTTATGAAGAGCATCTGGCGGCGGAGACCGTGGCGCAGGGGATGCGTGCGCTAGCAACCCTTCATCTGAACCAACAGCAGAATCAACAGATGCTACAGATCCTCCTTCAGTGACATTTTCTTCAGTCGCGCTAGTCGATTCATTATCGCGATTTGAGGAAGGGTGCAAGCGTTCAGCATCTGTTTTCAATACCCGCTTTCCAAAATCGAAAACTGAAGGCTGCCGGTTAGTACCACGATAATACTTATCTGGAGCAAAATCACCTTGAGAGAACGATGCACTACGATATGGAATAGTTTTTTGCGCATAAGACCCGACAATCGAGCGCGGCTCTACACGAACTAAGGTTATGTTGTTAGCATCAAAATCATCGTAACGATCCACAGAGACACCTCGCGGAGGGCTGTGTCGGTGTCGGGATCTCGGAGGCGGCACAGGCGGGAGGACTGGAGCCGAATGCGGCGGTGGCGGCGGCGGTGGAGGTGGTGGAGGCGTGTGTGGAGGAGTAGTGTGGGCGCGCAGCAGACGCTCGGTGAGGTCCCGCAATCGTTTCTGTCGGGAGGGCCGCTGCTCTTCGCGCCCGCCGCGGCCCAGGTTGCGTCCGAAGCGATCCAGCGTGCGGCGATCTAGCTTGGCGCGGCCGAGGCACGCCGCCACTGCCTCCTCGGAGCAGCAGCGGCAAGGGCAGGCACGCGGCGGCGGTGCACGGCGGACAGCGTACCGCACCGCGCCCAGCGTCACGTACGGAGACCTGCGCACACGACGCCGATAAAATTAGAATAGGGTACGATCGTGCGTCCGCACACCGAAAAGCTTGGCGGCAAGTGCGACGAATTTAGAGCGGGCAAACTTCCCTCGCGATCCGCTGCTAAATTCCGGGAGGATTCCCCGCGACCCACTCTGCTACGGTTCAAGAGTTATATTGAAACATAATGAATCTACTGACGTACCTACCTACGTCTATTAAGTATTTTGAAAAGTTTTCCCTTAGTATAGGTAAAGTACACCCAATAGCTAGAGTTCTGTCGATGTCGTAGCAGGTGGTTGGAATGTAAAACGTAACAACTAAAGAATAGGAAGTGCAGGTTTTTTCTATGTCAATAATCAACTTATAAATGTTTAAATTTAACATTTTTTTTCTTCACATTTTTTTATCATAAAGCAGATTGAAGCACATGCGTAAGATTCTATGATATTTTCGATGTGACAGAAACTACAGAAAGCGAGAAACTTATAAATGAAAATAGAGTAAAATAAAATTTGGTAAATACAGGGAACCTGGAGAAGTCGCGCCTTCTTCGCGCGACATCTTGCGGCGATCGAGGGCGCGCGTCCGACGCCATCGGTCACGTGACGCCGCGCGCTCGCATGCTAGCGCCGCCTACTGGCACATCTGCAACAACAGCACGAACGATTTTACACCCATATTTTTACACTCTACTAGATCTCAAATTTTCGCTTTCACACTTGCGTAACGTTCGGCGCCGACCGAAGGTTCCGTTCAACACGCTTTCAATGCTTTTTGTATTGCCTATACCTACGACAAACCTGCGGAAGGATCGGCGCTACGCGGTATAGGTCGAGCCGATGCTTCCGCGACTACGCTAACCTAGCCCAGTATTACCATAAACCTTGTACCTATAGACACAGAGCCATATTATTGACTGTCATTAAGCGCGCCCGCGTAAAATCGACTGTTCGGTCGGCGGAATTGGTGTGTCGTGAGTGTCGGGACGATCAAATGTTCGGCGGCCGAAGGTTCCGTTGCCGAACGTTACGTAGGTGTGTTGCTTTCCTACCATAGTTGCTACCGTATGAAGCGACATTTACAAAAAGAGCGCCACCTGTAGGCATTTTCCGGCACTACTCGGTGTGGGCTGAGGCGGATTTATTCTTGAAAGTTGTCTGGGCGGGCGGGCGGATTCGTACAAGGCACTTATTTCAAAACTCTACGATAGATGTCAGGCTAAATCTAAAGCGTCAGTCAAACCAGAGAGTATTATCGTCTCATGTGTGTTATTGTTTTGAAAGAAAATTAGGATAGACACGGTTGAAGCCTCGGCACCTCGGAGTAGGAAGCAAGTTTTTAATTAGCAAATATCACTTCACAAGGTAAGCCAAGAATAAATTAAGCATGGAGGAATATAATATTTAAAGAAGATATAAAAACAATAAAAACCGGTTCCAACAAAGGCAAGCACTGAAGTCAACATAAAACAAGGGTCCAAGTAAAACCAGGAAGACATAAATCAGAGTTTTAATAATTATAATCCCTATTTAAGATTTTATCTTGAATCGATTTTTTCATTTGTTGATATAGTTATATTTCAACTCATGATCAAGTAAGCTAAATAAAATAATTATGGTATCTTACAAGTTCTATATGTAGGGAGACCTGGCGTTCACTTCATGTACTCAACCGGCAAGAGCAATGCTCTTAAATTAATGATGATGACAAGTTCTATACAAAAACTACTGTCTGTTACTTATATTATAAAATAATCATAATTGAAACCCAATTTATTTTAAATCATAATTGGAAAAAATATAAATTAAAATAATTAGGAATAAAACATAAAAATAAATTGCTTGGTTTTTAAAACTGGCTCTAGGAGTCCCTAGGCTTCATTTAGATGCTTTAAAATAAAACATAATTAAAAATATTAGATGCTTCTAGGAATAAGGTGGATACGTACAAAATAAAATGCCGTATCTAGTAGAATATTTACCTACTCAATATCTAAACTTATAAAATCGTTTGTCCTTACTGACTGACTGACTGACTGACTGACTGACTGATTCATCAACGCAGAGCCTAAACTACTAAAGCTAGAATCGTGAAACTTAGAGAGCAAGTTTCTTCTATAACGTAACCTCCCACTAAGAAAGGGTTTGCGGATTTTCCCCCCCCTAAACAGGTAAAAAGGGGGGTTAAAGTTTGTATGAAAGTCCGTCAATTTTGAAGGTAGGATCTTCAAATTTTGTATTTAGGCTAATAATTAATACGTGTTTCAGCATTTTTGTATTTTTCACCCCTAAGAGGGTTAAATAGGGGATGGAAGTTTGTATGGAAATTCCGTCAATTTTGATGAGAGGATCTTCCAATTTTGTTTTTGGGCTAATAATTAAAAAATAATGAACACGTGTTTCAGCGTTTTTGTATTTTCCACCCTTAAGGGGGTTAAATAGGGGATGAAAGATTGTATTGAAATTCCGTCAATTTTAAAGGTAGGATCAGCGCGGGAACTCAATCCCACGGGAAAACTCTTAGCTGCGGGTGAAACCGCGGGGCGGAAAGCTAGTATAGTATAGATACTATGTATTTCATTGATTGAGATTAATACATATCTAGCTAATCTAGCTATTAATTATGACTTTGTATTAACTAGAGTAAGAAACGTAATATCCACTGAACTAGAGCGACCTTGTGCTGCGGTAGAAAACCACGAACCACAGATTATGTAAACAATATTTACCTAAGTATAATTCACTCAAAATGGTAATTTTGTGATGGTATGGTTATCATCACCTATTTTGCAGTAAGAAGGTATCGTTTATCGGTTACATTCAAATAGGGCTCTTTATATTTACAGGGTGCAAAAAAGGACTAAGACCCTTTAAACACATTTTTAATGATATCAAAGAAAAAACACTTTTTTACACCTTGTATTTAATCGTATATTCATCTTCTTTTATCTAGGAATATGGAAAATATCTTGTTTTGAGTATCAAGTAAAAAATTGCCGTCAAAAGTTTTCGGTGTGATCACTTTCACAACGGAATTGATGTGCTTACAACAAAAAATTAACGGGGAATCGAACCAAAAAATGTGTAGGAATCTAAAATAACAAATCGTGTTGTTCCGAACACGGATTGAAAATAGCCCCACCTCGTTATGGTGTAACATTAAGCAGCACATCCGAAATAGTCGATGGGAACACCATGGTTCAGATACTCAAAGAGATCGCTTAGCTTGTTGTTGTTGTGATTATAGAAACAGGTGTCCAGTAAGTCATGGATAGGTAATTATTGGATAACTAATAAAAAGGGAAAAAGAATCCAAATACAAAATTGCACAACTTTTACTTCTTCTTCTTAGCGAGTGGATTTTCGAGTCGAACGACGACCCGATAAACCCTGGTGTCAGAGTTTTCAAACCGCCTAGTAGCACAGCTATAGGCCTCTGACATGGTTTCAGTATCGACCACTATCAAAGACAGCGACCGGGACCGACGACTTTTACTGACATCCTGGAATACATTTAGGGTAACGAATATGCATGAATTCATTGAACTACAGTTGCGGGTGTAGAAGTTAGAACAATATTTGCGATGATTCATGAATTTCATGGAAATACTCTGGCTAGGATTAAGAAAACTGAAGCTTTGTTTTAATAGACTTAATTCTGATAAACACGTTAAGTATGAGCCATTTGCGCCGCATTTTTCAAGCGGCATAATGAGTTTTCCCGCGGGAATCAGATATTTTCTCGCGGTAATAAGTACCTAGTCTTTATTACTTAGTGTGAACGTAGTTTTCTGAAAGAATTTTTGAAATCAGTTCTGTAGTTTTTTTGTTTTATTAACAATAGGCAAACCATTATTTGTCCGCCATCTCACCTGATGGAAAGTGTATTACAAACATATTGCGCATACTAAAATACGTATTTTTCCGCTTTAAAATATTAGCATAAATGGATAAAATAATTCCAATAAACTCCTCGTGTGAAAGACAAACAGTTTTTGAAAAACAACACTAGTATAAGTAGGTAGGTAAGAATATCATTATTCTCTGGAGTAAGACCCAGAATTCAGTAGGTATCTTTCCTCCACAGGAGAAAGGCAATTGTAGTAAGCCACTTATAGTAAGTGGTAGGTGATGAAATCTACCTACGAGATTTTATTTATTTAGATACGAAGTTCTGTACGAATATGTAGTTCTGTACGAATATGTAGTCGCAAAAGTGATGTGAATCTTACTAGTTTCGAATGCGCATTAAAGTTCGATTTTTTCCAAAGACTAGGTATAATATCATAACATAACATCATGCGGAAAGCACTGGAGAACTGGAGTGGAGGCGTGACGGTAGGTGGCCGTAAAATCACGAAACTGAGGTATGCTAACAGGGGGTCTATTCAGCTCTGGCGCGTCGAGCGCCTTATCTTGACTTTGACAGAACTTTGTATGGAAGACGTCATCACTCGACGCTGTCAAATTTTTCGCTTTGTTTGTAAACAAACAGATGTCAAGTTGCGTATGATAAGGTACGACCACGCTTTAAATTCGCGTGGTGAAAAAAGGAACTTACGCTGCCACCTTTAGATTTGACATTGATTTGATAGTTCTCCTTGTACTGCTGCGCCTCCGCCCACGTTCATTGAGAACCGTATCAAACTGTGATTTTTTGTTCCTTTCTACAATTTATTTTTTATTAAATTCGTTTTTTGTCTATGATATCGGTAATTTGGTGATAATTTGACAACCCAAAATTGTATTATTTACCTTTATTTTCGACAAGCATTCGACAACGAGCCAGGCGACAATTAGGTGCCTTTGCAAAGGCGAATGGGTCAAAATTATGTATTAAAAGTATTATTATTACTTTATTTCTTCTATCATATATCATCTATAGGTTATCATTGATATTATGGGTAAAATGCACCACTTTACACAAAGTGGTTTAGACGCTACGCCCACTTGCAAAATTCTCTAGCCTTTACACGAAATTAGGTGCCGTCGCAAAGGCGAATGGGTCAAAATTATGTATTAAAAGTATTATTATTACTTTATTACTTCTATTATATATCATCTATAGGTTATCATTGATATTATGGGTAAAATGCACTACTTTACACAAAGTGGTTTACACGCTACGCCCACTTGCAAAATTCTCTAGCTTTTACACGAAATTAGGTGCCGTCGCAAAGGCGAATGGGTCATAATTATGAATTAAAAGTATTATTATTTCTATATTTTTCCTATAATATATGATCTATAGGTTATCATTGATATTATGGGAAAAATACACCATTTAACACAAAGTGGTTTAGACGCAACGCCCACTTGCAAAATGGTCTAGCTTTTACACAACTACTTAGTAGGCACATTATGTATGATTAATAACATAATGAAAAACACCACCCTCCCAACTAGAATTAGGCGCCAAATATCATCAAACAAATATTTTTTATTTTATTTTATTTTTTAATATGAGCCACTATAAGTCCATTTCAGGACATGGGCCTCTCTTGTTGGAGGATAATTGCCTTTCTCGCGACGCTTGGCAGGTGAGTTGCTGCTGTCCAGATCCATTTTATAAATTTAATTGTCGGCCTTTACGGCATCCGCGGGAAGAGATGGAGAGATGCTATTCTAATCTGGTATTTGACGCAAAATTACTTGCTGTACCCCGATCCACCGTCAACTCTTCTGTCATCACTGGTCTGTCTAATGGTCAGAGTCTGAACCTTTTGCCCCTGATCAAGAAATCGCAGAAAGCTGCCAGCGTGCTGGGCACCATGCCACAGCAGGACGCTCTGGAGGCCATTTATTACCTTTAATTAGTTTTAATTAAGTCATTTTTGTAAATATCCCATGTTGTAAATAACACATTTTTGAACGTTAAAAAAAAAGTTGTGATTTATCATTATCATGTAAGGCTGACCCTTGAGTACTTAGTTAAGACAATACAGGCTGAATCACCTAACAGCTGCCAAAAAAGATAAATCTGTGCTTCAGAGGGCACGGTAATCCGTCGGTTTGGTCTCGTTTGCTAACACGAAATTATGTGAATGTAATAAAATTAAATTACTGCTTTTTAAATATAATTTATTACACCGAGATTCATCGGATTTTATAGATTTTCTATTATATTACGAAACTGAACAACTTTAAAACATATTTGGATACAAATGATGTCAGGGGTTCTAAGTTTTGGGGTACTGACCTATTTTTTGCATATTTGGACCTATGTATGTTCTCTGGGGAAAGTTGTTCAGTTTCATGAGTAGCTACGTTGAGTTGATTCACATCACATCCTCAAATATGGTCAGCCAATCATTGTTTGAGTGAATTATTTATGTTAATCACACTTACCAGTGGTAAATTATGTATTAGTGTCCAGGTGAAACTAAATCAACGTTATGGATTTAATGATAATAAAATAAAACTGAAAATATTTTGATCATTTATTGCAAGAAAAATATAATTTTCACTCGCACGCACTACAATTAAGCTGTTAGTACACGTACGTACACTTAACTACCTATCACAATTATTCTCTCCGAGGCCGTGCTCAATGTGCAAATCTGCTCTAAATATAATAGTTACAGATATTTGGTTCCACTTAGATTTTTGGGCCGATTTGGGGACGTCGATAAAAAGGATCATGCAAGGGTCGGAGTACTAGTTTGCTTTGATCAGCAGAGACTCCTGCTTCCTAAAATGGGCCGGGAGTCTGTGCCCTAAAATAAACTACCGCTGATTATTATGCGGTGGGATGAGTTTCATGGAAATGTTCGCACATCGAAATTGTCTGTATGTTGGATTTCTCTTTTTCTTCTTCTTAGTCTTTTACTCTTGGCAGAGTGGTCGTGGCCGGGAATTGGCAGGATTCTGTGTAGCCTGTCTAACGATGCATTGGCATCTAGTCCTATTACTGGCTTCGTGCGAACATTCGGTAATGGTATTCTTGATCACAGATTTTATCTGATCCGTCCATCTAGTTGGTGAGCGGCTGCGAGGCATTTTCCCCTCCACTTTTCCCTGCACCACCAGCAGTTCTATGGGGAGTTCTCGTTGCGCGTTATGTGACTGAAGAATTTTGGGATTCGTTGGTAAACTGTGTAAATTCTACAGTGTAGAAGACAGTTGATTTCTAGATGTTTATTTCTAAATAATATACAGAAAATCTAATTTTTTAACTTGACTGACTGACTGACAATTAAGCTGACACTATAGACTAGCATAAAATGACAGGAGGTTCCGGAGGTCACATGGTTCTAAAGGTTTTAAAATAAGGGTTTATATGTGCAAATAAATTTGCAATCAATCATTATCAATCTGTCTTGGAGCTTTTGGGTAAAAAATCAAAATACATATAGTTCGAGCCCCGGAGCTTCCAGTATTATGGAGTAGAGTGCGTGAGATATATGTTGAACCATTTCTACAAAAAAAAATTTCAGAGTGCTTATGCTTAGGCAGAAAACATAGTAAAAGTTCCAATATGTAGGAGGCTGGAAGACCAGGCGGGGGGCCCAAATCTAAAATCTTACTGAATGATTAACGAACTCATCAACGCAGATCCTAAAGCTAGAATCATGAAACGAATATGCCAAGTTAGACGAAAACGACACCCACCGACTGACACATATAGGGATTGTCAAAATAGAACTGGTACTTCCCGTTAACCTATAAAGCTGAAAATTAGCAAGTGAATCAGGTTTTGTATGCAGATAAAGGAAACATTATTAAAACTTGAATAATCGAAGGTTCGGAGTACCTGGTGAGGTGAGTTAGCCTAAGAGCCCAGCTAAACAATAAAAGACACGAAAAATTAGTCATGTAACTAGCACTGTGCCAAATATTTTGCTTTTAACATAAAGTGCAGTTTTATGTTAAAAACTATTCAGCGCGAGAATCGCACGGCATGCCGGCGGCGATAATGCTGGCGGCATGACCGGCGACAATATGCTGGCGGCACAGTGTGTTAGAGTAAAGGCCTTACGATGCAACGTTTTCTAGTTAGGTACCTACCAGGAATTAAAGATTTTTGTCTTCGCTGGTAACTCGGGAAAAGCACGTAAAGCTTGTTTTTCTTTCCATGATGGACCGAGAGTAAAGTTTGCATACTAAAAAAAAACATAGAATGCGCTAGCTGCATCGCCTCCCGGGCAGGCTATAAAAGCATGCAAGGGCTGAAGTATAATATTGTAATTTAGGCGATGGGCTGAGAATATAGAAGACGGACAAGGAGAGCTGACCCCAGATAATGGGAATAAAGAAGCTGACAACATGTCATTGTAATATACAGATTTATCTTAAACAAACCTCAAACATACGTAGAGGAACGAGAAACGACCTTTGTTTGGGTCGTTAACACTCTGTCTACCCCATTAGAGATACAGACGTGATAGTATGTATGTATTATCTTACCTATTCACTTACTACTTTTCAAGGCTTATGATCGAAAACTTGGCATTTTTTTACGTCCAATTATTTTCAGAGTAAACATCAATCAATCAATCTCATTAAACCTTAGCATTAAACATTATCAATCGGAAGTAGGTTTATTTATAAGTCTATAGTAGTCTATGATCGCTTATCTTGCTTCACTTTCACACTGTATTTGACGGGACCCATCAAGCTTAAGACGAACGGCGTTCGACTCGACGGGGCGAGGCGAGCGTTTTCGAGTAGAATAGACGCCCAGAACTTCGTATCTAAATAAATATAATCTCGTAGATAGAGACGTATCCCGTCTCCTACTCAAGTTCTCGTGACTGTGTACCTATGATTTTTGTACAGTTTTATTTTGGTATTTCGTTCGTAGTAAACCGCGCTCACACTCTAATAATGGACTTGTATCCCGTGGGCGAAGATGCATTGTTTTTCTTTTTAAAACACCATTGGAAACAAATTTATACACCGCATGCTGCTGCCTAAAATTCAACTCTTATCGTGATTGGAATAACTCATTTTTGAACATCATAATAAGTTGTAAAGTTTTCTGTGTAGAAATTCAATAGAGACGTATTAGCTATTACACGTAAAAGGTTGATTTTAAATAGTAAATTATGATCAAATTTTAATATGACATTTTATAAATGGTGTCAAATATAATATTTTAAATTTTGAAGACACGCTATGACTTCTGAAGACAAATTGTCTTTTTTTTTAACAAGCCAACGACATAACGCCCACAGCAGTGTTGTCATTTAAAAACAATCCTAAGTGTATTTTTGCACTACCCTGTTTTTAATTTGAATGGTATTTTGACGCTCTTATTATGTAGGTAATTTTACCGAGTATGTTTTCAATATGTAGGTACTAGACAGGAAAAATATTAAAGTAGATTGAAATTCCAAAGCGTGTTAAAATCTAGATCGTACGGTACCTTATTTTCGACTCCACATACCTGGGATCTTGGATGCGGGCCAAGATAATAATGATGATTGATTTAAAACTTAAAAGATTTCGGGTGACAATTACTGCTCTTACATTTAAATATAGACACGGATATAGAATAGGCATTAGCACTGCTTTGGGTAACATATTATAAACCTAGTGTTTTGAAGATATTTTGCAATCATCTTTTACAAAGTTACATACGTATTTAATCAAGCTACTTATGGCGTATGCAGGAAGCGAAGACTGCTTACTAAAAACAGTTTTAGTAACGTCGTCAATTACCTAAATTGTATTCTTAAACCATTGAAATCTAAACCATAGATAATAAATAAAAAGTCGATATTCTGGATTGACTAAGAACATGAACTAGTTTTCAATTGGATTCTGACTTAATCCTTATTAAGTCATAAAATTGGAGCCGTGCTCACAAATGCCCAATCAGTATAAAAAGCCACTTCAAAGCAGATTAAGACGTGTGAAACCTACAAATTTGTGTCCGATACGGATTTCATTCATAATATATTTAAATAGATCGAATCTTGGCTCGTTTATCATACAAATGTTGGCATTAGCTGACCAAACATCTTGATTAGTTATGCAAATGACTTTTTTTTTAGATGTATATAATAGAACTTCTATTCTAATATTGATTTAAATTTTCTATAAATTGTTTCGGATTTCCTTTCGGTCCGTTTGAATGTTAATGCGGTTTTTATCATTTGTATCTTAATTATGTGATACGCGAAAATAGTAGCGGAAAATTTAAATAATAAATGATATATTGGTTGTAAAATGTTTAGATATCGTTCTCGTACATATATCTATGTTTCGCCAGCCATATACCTACAGCATTTTCAGTTATTTTTCTGATTGATCAGAATAGAATTACTCCATACGGAATTTTCCCGCATGCGATAAATCCTTCTTCTCTTGAAAGTATTATTTATCAATATAGTATAACACTCTTATGCTAAAATGTGGGTTTGATCTCCGCACAACACAAACATTTGCAAGTAGTTTGTTGATATAAATGTCAAACTCAGTCTGAGAGCTTCCACTGGCATCTGCCTATACATACGAGTAAATGATACCTGTGTTGTGTTTGGTTGATACTATCACACCTAATTCTTGGAAAATCAGACGATACAAAAGGTAGGAACAAGAAACGGAATGGATTGTAATTGCTCGCACAATCTGTAAATGTACTAATATTAAATCTGAAAAAAAAAAACTTGTTTGTTAAGCTATTTCAAAGCTTAGCGATTAAAAATTAAACACAATAAAATCACGTCTCTCGCCTTAACGGCTAGACTACTAAAAGCAAAGTGTTAGCAGAATATTGAAGTATATTTAACATAGCACTGTGTCACAATCGAAACTTCATTCTGGTTGTGGAGTTAGTCAAACTATGGGTAAGTTGTCAGTTCGTCAATGTTGTCTATCTCCGGACCAAGACCGGCCGGAGCAAAGAAAACATGGCCAGGTGGGGATTTTTAGGTGACTGTGATTTGAACTGTTTGTGTGGTGCAGTTCAAACGATGCAACACCTAACATCGTGCCCTGCGTGCCCGTTCACCTGCACGCAGGAAGACCTCATGACAGCGGCTGATAATGCTGTCAACGTGGCCAAATTCTGGGCTGCAACAGTGTAGTGTCTGCCATCGACACGCTAAGAAGAAGAATGTTGTCTATAGTATAGGATACATAATATAGGATAGGATGAGGAGATAGGTTCTTTTTTACCGGTCCTAGTCCAGCATGGAAGTTAATTAGAAATCTTCTACCGATTAAACAGTAGCTGATCTGTCATCCAAAACATTATCATCAATGATCAAAACAAAAAGATTTATAGACCTTTCTTGTTGATTTTGGCGCGGCAATGTAATTAATGTTCGTACATCCCACTTCCTACAAAAACCAAACTTAATTTTGCGAACTCTCTGGGTCTTAATACTTTTACATAGGTATCAAATTTCATATTCAATGTTACGACTGAGAGCTTGCAGCCTAAACCAACTGTTCTTTTCGGTTCGCGTATAAACTGATATAGGAATTTGAACCTTATGTTTTAAGTAACAGATATGGTACTTTAAAATTCTTGTAATGTCGAAGGTTGTTTTAAGACGTCAAAACAGCGCAAACCGTATTTGGCCTCCAGAGTTAAATGAACTTTTAGAATTGTTGAAAACGTAAGGAGTATTATGGTACCAACCACTTACACCGGAACGTACATCATTTTTATCCATATTTTATTGTTCTGCTTCTATAATAAAGTACCTACTTAGCTACGACTACGAGTACCTAATATTTTATTTTTTAGTAATGAACTTAACAATGGTACAAACAGAAAAAACAGAGCAATAATTGTTAACTGGTAATTATTACCTGTTATACTAATTATACCAATGGAAAACTAATTGTCATCTTTTTTTATCCTGGATAAGATCTGGATAAGAAGTCTTTAATAAATACTCATCATCATCATCAGCCTATATCAGTCCACTGCTGGACATAGGCCTCTCCCATGGCACGCCGCTCAGCTCGGTCTTCAGCCGTTCTCATCCATTTTCTGCCCGCTTTCTTACGAATATCATCGTCCCACCTAGTTTCAGGACGTCATACACTAGTTTGCCTTGTGGTCTCCACTCTAGAACTACTCAAAATAATCAATACTCAAAATATGTTAATAACACACACCTAATGGAATAATAAAACGATAAATTTCTTCACCAAAATGTTACAAGGGGCGGTTCTGGTAATTTCTTTATTAGTAAAAAAAGGCAGAAAAAAGGATCGGCGGTACAAAGGCGGGCTATGATCAAACCTGTTTTTTTTTTCGATTCAATCGAATCGAATACATTACTTTCGAATGATAAATCGAATACCAAGATCAAATCATGTCGACGATCTTGTACTTTATATTTTACATTGTGTGGCATATTAATACTATTACGTTTGTAACACTTTTCTTATTAGTTGTGTCTTGAGTCTTAACGTGTGAAGGAGCTATTTTCCGTGGTAAAGTATGAGCTAGTAGGTACATAATATAAAGAAAATTAGGGTCTGCAAGAAACATCAATTTGATGATCAGCAAATGAATAGTTATTCGGTCAGCGTTTTTGTGTGTTTGTAAAAATCAAATAGTTTTGTTTAGTTGGCAAAATTAGGTACACTTACCTATATTCGATTTAAAAGACTAAAAAAAGTATATAATTTAATCTCTTTAAGCCTTTTGCAGACAGGCGCGGCCCGCTGCTGTGGAAGTGGCGATGGGGTGGCGGTCGCGGACAGTCGTTTTCAAACAAATTGTTTACCGCGCGTTTTTGCGGTCTTTCATACATTTTGACGGAACACAATAGACTGTCCGCCACCGCCACCGCACGCCGCGCCTGTCTGCGAAAGGCTTTATGGTATTTGTACGATCATTTTCCTCGTTCAGACTTGTTGGAAAGCAGTCTTTGTTTTCGCGTAAAATTTCCAAAAGTAACTCATTCATCCATGAATCTACATACCTACCTTACCTACTTGGGGCCGCCGACTCAGGGCCAACTCTGGGTCATTCCTGGCCCAAACGTTGTCCATCGCAATTCTACGCGGAAACCTAATATGGATAACCTAACTACCTATTTTTGTGTGACTTGTTTTATAATAAGTACCTATAACTTAGATTGAACATTCCAAAATGCATAATACTTACCTTACCTATCCAATATTTAACATGAATTATCTATTGAAAATTATTATACCTACTAACATTGAGGTAATAATTTATTCTACACCGAACGGATGTCTAACTATATATCATTTCAGCAAGGCTCCCATCTCACCCAATTATTTCTAATGGCATTACATTAAGCTTTTATGTAAAACATTATCATATCAAACTGGTATGCCCACTTTATTCAGACATTTTGATAAATACATCGTTTATTGGTTTATATGATTTAGAACATAATTGGCTAACACCTATTCCTGACCACCGTAAAAACACCGTCTATTTTATTGACACCAGTGGTCGTTCTGCAAGTTTTGCGAGCAATAAAAGTAATCGTATAAGGAGAAACAACAGAAACAAATTAATTAGCGAACGACATTAAATAACTTTACATATCTCATGCTCAGTAAGTGGTTCATACAACCCTAAAACCCGGGATGTAAGTGGTACTTTGCATCATAGGTTTTGAAACCTATGCTGCAAAGTAATTTGAATAAGGAACTGTCAAATTGCAAGAAAAAAAAAGTTGATAGCCTTATTTCAAACACACGGAATCGGATGATTAATCGAATCGGAATCGATTTTAAAACAAATTCTATTCGAATTTATTTAAATATCGAACTGGCCAGTACTAAATATGACGCATAGAGTCACGGAATAAGGCCATAAAAATGTAAACATAGGATTATGAAAATTATGAAATTTTTACTCTGTGGTTTTTATAACATATTTATAACCTCAAAACTTGAGTTTGTCGATTTATTACTTAGCATTTTATTATAAAACATTAACAAATTAAACAGTCAGTATACTTAACAAAATGTCTACTTGCAAATTAGATAATTTTTCTTACGCGAATGCATATATTTGTGATGGTTAAATTCGCTCATAGTGAGTTGGTATTGCCTACTGTTTCGTCGTAATTTCATGTTTTAATTTTCTTATATTTTCCCATAATTTTAACTTATCTTTCATTCGATATGTAAAGCATAGTGCTTACCTCATGGTGTAAGTCATCAAATGCATACTCGTACCATTAGCGCCCTCGCTGCGCTCGGGCGCCAAAAACCTCGTATGCATTTGATGACTTACATCCTTTGGTTAGCAATATACTATTACTGTGGTTTCTTCAGATGTTGATGCCCTAATTTTATGGGTTGATGGGGCAAGTATTTTTTGTCTATTGTTTATGTGTCTCCACAAATAAAAAGTATTCACACCACCATATTTTAGGCTTGGTAGTATGCTTGGTAGTAGATTTTGGTTAATTTTGGTGGAACCACCTCAAGTGTAGGAATACGCATAGGGACACATAGAAACTCTTTTTTTTTTTAAACGATTAAAAACAGCGAATCTTTCAAAAAGAAATCACAACAATCTCAAAGTCGCTTTCATTAACGGTGACATTATTTATGTTTGGCAATTCACTGATTTATGTCATGTTTAATTTATGGATGTTTTTGTTGAATCGCTTTGGACAAAGTTAATATTTTTTTCATTCTGAGCTCTAAAACATCGCGTTGGATTATTATGGCTTTACCACTGTATTTATCAATGGCAATAAAATTGTTTAGTGGCGTTAGTAGCAATTAAATTGATATCTTTCCATTTTAGGTAGCCTTGGAATCAAATTGTGTCAATGAACGTGTATCTTCTATAAGGCGTAACAAAGACTAACAAAGTCTTTCTAATGAAACTGAAGAGATATCAAGATTTTTTACAAAAAATTATAGGTAACTCGTCTCTCGGACCCTTCACATCTCTCGGATATAAGTATTTATTTTCTATAACGTACACTAAGAACTAAGTACAAAAGCACTATGATTACAAATTAAATATTTCATCCAGCGCGCCACACCGAGGCAAAGTCCCCAAGATGCATATATTTATATTTTTTATTTCTATATCATAAATTATGTCAGGAGGTCCACTGTACGTGAAGCATAGTAGAATAAAATCTCAAACATTTTTACATTACCCACCATCCCATCTCAGTGTAAACCAAAATAATATTATTGGCGTATCCGTACAACACTATCGTCTGCGAAATTATATTAATGTCCGGCTAAAGTGTGTGTCAATTGGGAGTTTGCAAAAAACTAAAACAATCACGGGTTAATGAGATGATTTACAAGATTGATGATTGGTCCGATGTCGGAGCGGTTTACGGTACTGCCTGTAGTCTAGAAGTCTGGCTTCGATTCCCACAAAAAAAAAAAAGTGTCTGGCATAAAACTTGACATAAACTGACGTAGTCTGCGCATCGAAAATTCAGTCCTAAATTGAAGTAAAGCGTTTAGGAGTGAATTTTAGATGGGAAAACTTTCCTCACAACCTCAAGAAGTCTGTCGGGAATTAAAGGCTAATTTTCTGTTGCAAAGATGATTCCGATCTTCAGAGGCCACGTTACTCTAAGCCGTCACTGACTTCAGTCCCGGTCGGTGTCTTAACAACTTTGACAATTTGTCGTTACACAAACCAAGTCAAAGGCCTATTATTAGGCGATTAAAAATATCTGATACTAGTGTCTATCAGGTCGTTCGTCGTATTAACTAGATAGAATAAGAAAGGCACTTTAATGGTGTAGGTACCTAACAGCACAGCCAAAGACTGACACAGTATCTTCACGAAGATCGATAGATATTTTTTTTAACTAACGCAACGTAACTATTCTAAATTTAAACCCGCACGCATTGAATTACGTAAGTACGCACTTCTAAAACTGGCTGACAGTGTAAAAAAAACATTATTTTGTTGTGCACGTGCGATATACTGGATCTTTAGAAATACTGATTTGCCGCCAACTATTAAAAAAATTGAATAATCATATTGAACCAATTCATTCAGAAAAAGCATAGCAAATGATCATCAACATCATCATAGCCTATGGCAGTCCCTGCTTGGATCAATCGTCTACGTCATAGTAGAGTCATAATATAATAACAGGTCATTATACGTTTGATGTTTGTTATCAAATTAATTATGACAAAGTGCAATTTTGATGTCCGACCCGAGTCGATGTGAGCCGTTTGGTCTGATCTGAATCCATGTCTGAATCTGTTGTGCTAGTGTCTCTCACATAAAACATGTCTGCATTTGTGGAGACGCAAACCATTCCTGTTGGTTCAACAGTAGTAAATCACAAGTTCCACCACAGACTATACAGAGTGTTGATTGAATTGCATGCCAAGCTAAGGAAGTGATTCATTAAAGATAAAAAAGCACAAAGAACATTATTTAAAAATGTCCTAGATCCATTTTTTTTACTTCTTATTAGACAATTTTATTTTTAAGGCAGGAAGACAAAAAAAAACAGGGTCTATGGTATTTTTAAATATTTTTGATGTGGACCTGTCCTGTATCGTTACTGTAACGCCCCTTAAGCTATGACATACAAATAAATTAACACCCTGTATAAATAGTGCTAGCGTAGGTCTACCCACAAAATGTGTTCACCACCGAGTCAAACGGATAGTTCAGCCATACCGTGTCATACGATATTTTGAACCATGTCAAGTGTCACATAGGAAATGTAATAGGCCTTATAATTTGTCGGCAACACAAGAATGTGGATTGTAGTGTTGCCAAGAGACTGTAACGTGTTGTACGTGCCTAAACCCACTAGTGGGCAAATTGGCGATGCAAATACAATGCAACTAATTTGTATGTACGGAAATACCTAACCAGATCCAATTTATATGAAGTGGTTTTGTAGACAGCGCATACGTCAGTTCTCTTAAAAAAGGATTTCGTTGCGAGATGCACATCATATTTGACCCTTCAATTTTATACAGGGTGTAACAGAAAGTTGTATCCACCCTGAAGGATGTAAATCTGCCCATCAAACTGAATAATTTCTCCCAAGGAGGTTGAAATATCAAAATAAAATGGGCTTCCCATCCCATACAGCTGATGTATTTTGTATGGGAGGAAAGTGGGGGTTTGGTTAATGGGGGTTTTTAATTTGCTCGTTCCGGAGAAAAATCTCAGTTTCAAAATAGATGGCGTTGTGCGCGCCTAACATTTTGACAGGTCGTATGACGTTGTTTTGACGTTTTCGTGGCACGCAATGTGACAAATAAGTTTTAGTGTAAAATTTATAGTCAAGAAAGGTTTTCTTAGTGCGGCTTTATTGAATAATGAACTATAGATAAGTAAAATACAGCTTTCGGAGATGTAAAAAGATTCATTTGACAAAATTAGAAAAGATATAAATAGTCAATAGACTTTTCCGTGTAAAGAATCGTTTTTTTAGCTAGTTTCAGCGCCCTCTGCAGGAACTCACAAGTATCGTCCAAAAAATTGCCATTCTTTTCGTTTTTTGACCTTTGCTCTTTGGAAAAAGTTGTTCAGTTTCATGGGCAGATTCACATCCTTAAGGGTGCATGTCGATGCCTCTTTCGTATGTTATCGTAACTCCAAAATCTAAACTTTACAGTACAGCGTTTCAAACATTCAACTTTTCATAAAATTGCAACAAAACTACACAGAGATTTGAAATTTTCAATATAAAGTTATTGACAAATATTATTATTCTTAGCTTATTTTTGTGTGTACAACTGTACATTGTACACTTTCTTTACACGTTGTAGTTGCGAACAAACTTTATGTTGGTGGATTACTTAGATTGGTTCCTAGCCCCACTCAAGTGCCAAACGTAAGAAATAATTAGCCCAAGAAATATACTTACATAATCAAAGATTACACTTAAAAAACATAATCTCCGTGTGATACTCGTAGTCGGATAGTTACTAGTTAGCAGTAGCAATGTTATTGTTACTATTAATTACCAAAAAGAAAACCAAATAATCGCCAGTTGTCTACAAATAAAGCAAGCTAGAGAGAGATGCTTGTTCAAAATATGTAACGATTGCATTTAAACCATTAAAATAGAATTATAGCTTATGATTTGAAAGCCAGCATTTGTGCCTTGTCAGCGCATCAAACGCAGCGCATGCCATAGTATGAGCCTTAATTACTCGAGGTCTACCGCACACACTTCTACATACTTATTACTTATTTACTAGCTTTCAGCTCCGCGGTTTTTTCCGCGCCACGGCTAAATAGATTTCCCGTGGAATTGAGGTACTTTCCCGCGGTAAAAAGTAGTATATGTCCATCTATTGACCTGAAATTCATTAAAATCGATTCACTCGATTCAACTTTCCCATTAATAATATTAAGTATGGAGTATGAATTCTATGCGTCTACTAAGACACCTTCTAGCCTTTACAGCTTAGAGCATTAAACAAACCAATGCTCTAAGCTTTACAGAAAGCTTAGTTTAGAAGTGAAACGTACCGTACAATATGTGATAGATACTAAGTACACAAATAGACACATATTTATGCCATCCTCACCGAGGAGAAAAGATAATGTGTACTACAATTGGATTATAATGAATAGCGAATAATAATGGCTATTCATACGGCTATTGTGCGATTTGTTGTATGCCTGTCTCTGATTCATTAGACCAGTATCTTGACTCAGCATTTAATTAACTAAATGCTCGGCTATTCATAAGAAGTACCGCTTTAAAGCTCCATGCACACCATTCTTGTTAATAAATACTTTTTTTATCCGTCAAAAAGTTATTGAAAATATATAATATAAAAAATCAATCAGCTATTTGTTTATCGTAGGACTTCCATTAAGTGCTGCGAGGTCCAGAGGACAGTGCAGCAACCTGTTGTGTTGCACTCATAGCACCACCCGGGGTCTCGTGTTGGGTTTTCTACGGAAGTGAAGCAACATCTAAATAAAATGACCCTAAAAAATTATGCTTTGACTTTTCTGAAGTAGAAAACCCTGCTGAATCCTAATCCAAATTTAGGCTCATTTGCTTTGCTTTCAAGTATTTAAACTCAAAGCTAGTCGAGTGGGGTATCCTGGCATGGATTTTGGAGGTAACCTACCAGTAAGTTACTTCTAAATAATGTATCTTTTTACGGATCTGCATTTCATAAAAACAAAGATATAAATTCATCTTTATAAATTATAATGTTAGGATAGACAATGCAGTTGGCGGGCACTATATTAACATTTCTTATCAAGTGAACAAACATTCTTACCAATTTATCACATTCCTCAGAAATTGTTTTGAACGCACTGTGCAAAACGTCAAGTTTGCATACCCGCATTCTTCGTATATTTTATTATACTCTTGTGTCTATTATGATGCGTATAATGATCTATTGTGTATGGTTGTGGTGTGATAAATAGGTATTTTGTTTTCAAAATTATCTCCTTGATTACAAATATCATGATGATGTTTGGTTAGCAGGCATAGCGCGCTTTTATGAGTAAGTATATTGAAAAATACAGAATAATATTTAATTAGATAAGTATTTTACTTAAATTACATTAAATATATTAAAATATGGATAATTTTTTAATAAAAAAATATTTTTGACTGACTAGTGAATTAAATATATTAAAATATGGATAAACTTTTTGACTGACTAGTGAATTACCTAAATTAAAAACCTAAAATAATTTACTCTCATGTGAACAAAGATGGGCGCTAACGTCAGTGGGGTCAAAGACTGTTACTTATGTCCATAAAGACGCAACGTTTTATAGTCATGCGAAATTTGCCAAATTCTTTAAAAAACAAACAAAGTCGGGACAAACTCGTGTAAGTATTTTAAGTGAATATTGTGGTGCAAAAAAACAAAACTGTTTAAGTACGAAAAATTAACTCAAACCTACTGCCTATACTGATTGTAAAAAATCTTTAGCCGTTAGAAAGGAGTGCCTTCTCGTAAAAATGAGGCTTGTCTTTTTCCCACGAAAATACATAAAAAAGTAGCGTAAAATGAATACTGTGCATATTACATAGTGAACTATTGAAATGTCAAAAAATAAGACTCTTCCGCATATACTCGTAACTCGTTTTTTTTAACCGATTTCCAAAAACAAAGGAGGAGGTTCTCAATTCGTCGTGATATTTTTTTTACTTTTAAGTTTTTAAATCCTATTTGATACTGAAATTACAAAGTATAAAAGAATATCGTACTCACAGTGTGCTAAAAAGCTCAAACGAAGACTGATACGGCTCATATCACCAATATATCAGCACTTTCAGTTCACGGTTGGCGACTTTCAAAGAATTAATAAAAAAGTGCCAGACACGGTCATTTATAACAACATTTTTTTATCGACATCGTCATTTGGTCACATTGTGTATTCAAGGAATTCGATACCCAGACGTAGTCTACACTATTTTTTTCTTACTTTATCAATATGCAAGATGTTTATCTTAAATGATTGTAATAGGTTATAATTTATTCTGGACAATGAACAAAAAGTGGTGTGGTGGGTACGTTAGGCGCGAATTACATGGTGATAATGAGTTTTTTTTTACCATTTGTTTATAGTTTATGGCATAGATTACATACCTAACCTATTTGGGCGCTTTTCCACTAGACGTCACGTCAACGACAACGGCGACGGCACGGCGACGATCACGTGACAATATCTATGGGAATCGATGACATGCCGTGACGGTGCCGTGCCGGCAAGTGGAAAAGCGTGTCATATAATTTCATTGATTTTCATACATAATCTCACCTACGATATCGTCGACGGTACCGTGCCGTCGCCGTTGCCGTTGACGTGCCGTCTAGTGGAAAAGCGCCCATTAGTAGATACTTATGATGCAAAGAGACAAGTTTGTATACACCTGTCTTCATCTAATTTTGCGTAGGTACGTAGGTAGGTAAGTAAAATCAAAATATTTCAAACCATCAAATACAATAAAAGCATATTTTTTTAGTTTGCAATTTGACGTACTTTAATGTTGTCCAATTTCCAATAATTATGTCAATCAATTATGTCCAAATAAGTACTTATATATTCCATACCATATAATAAATTTTTTTAGTCACACCTTTGTCCCTTCTGCCTTATGGGATAGGCAGAGCGTCAACGACCTCGTCTGATGAAAAGTAGTGAAGGGCTATATCCACATTTCGATCGACAATATTGTACACAAGTGCGTTTTTGTATGACCTAAAGCTCCTTGGTGAAAGTTGCGTATTATCACCAGCACCCACCCACTAAGTTTGTTATAAATTATCGATCACAATAACGATTTTTAGGGTTCCGTAGTCTACTAGGAACCTTTCTCATTTCGCCATGTCTGTCCGTCTGTATGCCGCGCCACTGTGAAAACTTCAGTTTTCCATCTAAATTTGGTATAAAGAGAGATTAAAATGACGCAAATCTAAAAAAAAAAACAATTTAAAAATATTACTTTTGGACCCGCTCCTATTAAAGTTGAAGGGAGGCGAAAAAAATTTTTTTTTATTTTGAGTGGGGTATTACAGGTATAGAAAACAATTTAACGAAAAGTGTAGCATTTATAGTTTACGAAATATTTAGGAAAAACCGTTTCAACAAAAACTACTCAATCTGTAAAGGTGAAATGATCATTATAGAGCTTTTGTAAAAGCTTGAAATCAAATTTTTTAAGGATAATTATGTTGTTATAAGTAAACATAAAAGGCTACGGAACCCTACATATGGGCGAATCCGACACGCTCTTGGCAAATTTTTAAATACAGGGTTAGTTTTTAGTTAGTACGCACTAACCGATAGGGGTTGCTCAAACAACGAAATTGAACGCAATTACTAAAAAAATAGGGAAAAAATATTTGCCCATACAAAAAATCTAATCGAAGTGACCTTTTGTATGGGGCAGGCAAAACTTTGTGTTCGTTTTTTGTTTTTTTTCACGTGAAAGTTGTTCATTTTCATTTTCCGTGCAACCCCTATCAGTTTGCGTTCAGACTAAAAAAAAAACCCCTGTATATTTGTGTTGTAGGTTGCCAGGCCAAGGCAGGGACCAAAAGTTTTGTCAAGCAAAAACGAAAACTGGTTTTATTGAGTTCAGTATTAAATGTCGGTATGTGATCTTGATATTATGCCAACAATAGCGAACATATACATACCTACATGGAGCTTAATTATATTTTTGGTGGCAAAGTACTGCAAAGTATAACAAAATGTTTAAATAGACCTAACTTAGCTAGTCGTGGCGAAAACCCCTTTTTATGAGGCTCTCTGCCCCGTAAGACAATTTTTGTATGAGATGGTCCTGGTTGTCTAGGAAAGTATTTTTTTTGAAAAATCTTCGTGAAAGTAGTTAGTTTCGTTTTCTGAGCAAACCCTATCAGTTTGCGGAAGGCTGTCCCTTGCACAATTCTTTGCTCATCTCCTGTACTTATACAGCTACTCACATTAAACTAAATATTCCAGTTTGTCCCAGAAAGCTTGCAACTTAAATTATTTTACAAAAAATATCTCCCGCATATTTTTGAAACCATATCATATATTCTCCGAAATTTTTGTATCTAAATCGTGTTGTTATCATAGAAATCATCATATTTAAAATCCTAAGAAAATATATAGTACAGATAAACGTTTGATCTAGTAACTTTTATGGATAAAAACACAATATTTAACATTTGACTCGATAAAAAAATAACAGAAGTAACATCGATTTTGAGAGTATTTTAAGTTTTATGAGACTTGGGTGAATGCTTTTTTTATGAAAATTTAACAGTTCATTTACTAATCAGGTTTGACAGGAATATTAACGGATAGATTTATAATTTGGCACTTATTTTTTTCTATATAAAATAAAAACGTAAAAGCGAACGAAAGTGTGGTTATTTTCTGTACTCCTTATACGTAAAGAAAAAGACAGAGAGAGACAGGGAGCACTGGAAGAAGGGCCTTAATTCTAAACAGAACAAGAAATTTTGGAAATTCTGTACGTAAAATAATAGGTACTTAACACGAAGGGTTCGTGTCAGGTAGGCATAAGGCCCGTATTAATAAGCAGCTCTTGAGACTAACAGCGAGTTTAAAATTTCTGATCAGAATCAAATATGTGAATTCAGTACAAAACGGCCTGTCAAATCCATACATAAATTGCTCTCAATCTTGAGATCGCTTCATAAATACTGCCTCGCCAAGTAGTAAATAAGTAGGTACCTTTCTGTGGTCATGTCCAGTGATGCCCATGACATCATCCCAAGTCCCCAATCAAACTAACAAGAGACTTACTTTGTACCTATTTACCCAGAAACCCGAAAATCTAGGTACTGCTAAATATTATACCGGGTGTAAGATACAGCTTCGCACAAACTGATAGGATTTGCTCAGTTAGCGAAACTGAACAACTTTTGGAAGGAAATTAAAAAAAATACCTCCCATACAAAATGACCATTCTAATCAGACAATTTGTATGGGGAAGCTGTCCCTTACACCCTACCCCTTTTAACTGTCCCTTATTCTGCGTTTACGCGGAAGTACGTAAATAATAACAAATGTTCAAGGAATGAAAAATATGTAACGTACGAAAGAATGATACGAAAGATAAGATGCATTTACAATAATAGACGCTGATATCCAGATCCTGATATTTAATTTACAACATGTTCCACTAATTATATCAAACAATTTTCGTAAAGCACAAAAATTTAAAAAACATTTGTATGGAACAGGCAAACATTTTCGAGATAAAAAAAAATTTTGGGCATTGTGAAAGTCGTTTGTTATCATTAGTAGAACATATGGTTTAAAGGAACGCGGTACTCTTTTCACACCCTGTATACATTTTATACAGTTCTCAGAACGTGACTTCTACTCAAACAGCTCTCTCCGATATCTTTATAAACAGTTTAGTTTATGCTGCTAAACCTACCTACGTATAGCACATTATAATATCTAGATACCTATCACTGATACACCAAATCGGTACAAAGTACGTAGGTATCTACATTCGCAAAGCACTAAATAAACTTTTAATACAGTAACAATAAGAGAGTAGTTCCATAAATAACTTCACTTACCAGTTTTTTATCAAGATAAAGATACTGACAATGAACTTGGTCTTGTTGAACTAATTGTTACCAGATACCACGTTCTTAAAACCAGCACCGGTACCAATTTCACTCGTACCAAACTTTAACACAACACAGGACTCGAATGCAAAAGTTGCAGTGCAAAAAAAAGCATCGAGATAGGTGGTTTCACTGTTCCCTTTCAGTCTTTCAAAATAACATGTGTAATTCTAAGTCTGTAACGTTGTACGCACTGTTGTTTTGTTTAATAAAGTTTCTGTTTTTGTGTTTAATAAAGAATATGTTATGAGAGAAAAAAAGGAATCGATCGTACTGGGGCGCCGGTAACAAAAATCGACGCCCGCGGTGGCGCGTCCGCAGACCGATCTAAAACTGACCCAACGGGTGTGAAGTGTGCGAGAATACGATCGTCGTGACCGGGCTCGATCATGCAAGAGATTGTGGCTCACTTCACGGTCGTATGTATATTATAGATAGATCGTCGTCGTCGACTGACTGTCTCATGGAATGAACTCATTGGATGCCTTTTAGGCAGCATCACCTAAATAACGCCGCGCGCTACATGGAACTCGTACGGGAGAGCAGCTATTTGATCTTTCTCTCTATCCAGTTGATCCTAAACAATAACAAAACATACCCAGGCAGAGCTAAACATTTCAAGTTCAGGTGGAAACCTATTTCCCTCTGCCTTTAAAAGGGTTCAATACATTAACGATATCGTATCACCGCAACAACGACTCTTTCTTTTGAGGTTTGATATAAAGAGCATAGAAAGGCAAAAAAAAGGGCCATTTATTCGGCACCAATTATAACAATAAAACGACTTTCCAATAAATCCTAGCATAATTGGAAAAGTTTTCCAGCTCAGTATACTTTACTTTCTTGTTGTACCTACTAGGTTTACCCAGCTGCTTCTCGTCCCGTCCTTAAATATTATTTATTATTAAATAAGGGCTCTTTAGTCACGCCTGTAAAACGAAGAGTGAAAAAGGAGAGACGGACAGCATTCTTTTTGGAAAAATATTACGTCCCTACTACGGTATAAGTAACTATGTGAATTTTGTTTCAGGTACTTTCCAAAAGAGAAGAAAAGAAGTAGAAGGAATCCACAAAGCTCCGCGCTAGGACAGCCTATAGCGCTACCGTATGCCCGTTAAACTCATATACCGGCGACAACTGAATCCCAGGATTAGCTGGCCATGCCAACGCCTGCTCGTGTTGTTCCTGCCTCCTCCCAAGCAGCCACCCACATCAACAACCAGGGAGCGATGGATAACGGAAACCAATCCTACTTTTAAACTACTGGACCTGTGCGAGCTTATGGAACACTGTTATTCTCCTTTTATAGGTAGATAAAAAAGCTGAAAATCGGTATTCTGGGGGTCATACCAAATTTCCATATTAGGAACTGAACTTTCCAAACGAAGGCACCGGCAAATTCACCAGAAAAAATATTTGGTCGTTCAATATTTGGCCCTCAGCGATATCACTCAATTAAACATTAAACTTATTAAAGGACATCATTAAACAACAAATCTATAAAACAAGCCGTCGGTTAATTGGTCTAGTTGTCCGAGCCATGATGAGCCCGATCCGGTCGTGGGTTCTATTCCCACGGGGGAAGCACAAATTTGATATTTATCAATGATTTTCCCAGTTTGGTTAGGACAATACAGGCAGAACTACCTGATTGTCCGAAAAGAAAAACATATATATTCCGTGCTTCGGAGGGCACGTTAAGCCGTAGGAACCGGTCGCTGTCTTTGATAGTGGTCGTTACACTGAACCATGTCAGAGGCCTATTAGCTGTTACTAATATGCGGTTTAAAAACTCTGACACTAGGGTTCATCGCGTTCTTGTTCGATTCGAAAACCAACTCGACAAGAAGAAGAAGTATTGGACTGGGAGCGATAGAAAAACATAAAAAGTTCCAGCTGCTTCCCCCCCCTCCCGGGCATACTGTAAAAACCATGTAAGGAATTCGAGGATTTCATTGCATTGTCAAGACTTGCTAGACGTGGTGGAACGACTTCTGTTTGGGTCGTTGATGCTCTACCTACCCCGTTAGGGATAAGGACGTGATTGTATGTACTAATGTATTGCTTTATTATTGCCCAAGTTATTGCGACTGGTCCATAATAATATTTTGTGTGCCATGCTGGACTGGGAGTGATAGAAAAACATAGAATGTGCCAGCTGCATCTCCTCCCGGGCATGCTGTAAAAAACCAGCTAAGGGATTAGAGGGTTTTAATGTATTGCAATTAGGCGATGGGCTGACAACCTGTCACTATAGCTATACATATTACCATCTGAAATAACCCTCAAAACTGGTCAGACGTGGCGAAATGACCTTTCGGTCGTTTTCGCTCTGCCTACCCCATTAGGGATAAAGGCGTGATTTTATGTATGTATGTATAAATGTATAATGGTACAATAAACTCTGTTATCTTTTATCTTGTTGACAATATTATGTACCGTTTTTGCATGGCCTATCTCGGCTCGCCTTGGATGATATCGAACGTTCGACGATGGCCATAGAATGCTAAATCTACAATATTTATCGGTCAAACGTTGGCGAAAATTATAATTCGATAGAGTCTTTCGGCTAAATAGATGTTAAACAATGTACTTAAGTTTTGTAGGTACCTATAGCACAAAGAAAAGCGCTCGATGGTCAATGTGCTTATTCTTCCGCTAACGAATGTTAAGCAACCATCGCCGTGGATAAGCCATGGATATGTGACTCGAGCGTTTCCGTACTTCGGAAGGCACTTTAAGACGTTGGTCCTGGATAATATCATAGATATTAGTCGTTAATCCATGTCACAGGCCATTGCTAAGCATAGACGACTTGCAAACTTTGACAGCAGGGTAGGCCACTAACCTGGCAAAAGCCTAAAATTTTGGATTTGGTCTGGTTTACCTTCTGAGTGTCGAAGGTCAGATGGCAATCGCTCAGTGTAAAAACCAGTACGCTCTATCAATACCCTAGGTGAAGCCGAGCCCGTGAAATTTGGGAATATTTAGTTTAATGTGAGTAGCTGTATAAGTACAGGAGATGAGCAAAGAATTGTGCAAGGGACAGCCTTCCGCAAACTGATTAGGGTTTGCTCAGAAAACGAAACTAACTACTTTCACGAAGATTTTTCAAAAAAAAATACTTTCCTAGACAACCAGGGACCATCTCATACAAAAATTGTCTTACGGGGCAGAGAGCCTCATAAAAAGGGGTTTTTCGCCACGACTAGCTAAGTTAGGTCTATTTAAACATTTTGTTATACTTTGCAGTACTTTGCCACCAAAAATATAATTAAGCTCCATGTAGGTATGTATATGTTCGCTATTGTTGGCATAATATCAAGATCACATACCGACATTTAATACTGAACTCAATAAAACCAGTTTTCGTTTTTGCTTGACAAAACTTTTGGTCCCTGCCTTGGCCTGGCAACCTACAACACAAATATACAGGGGTTTTTTTTTTTAGTCTGAACGCAAACTGATAGGGGTTGCACGGAAAATGAAAATGAACAACTTTCACGTGAAAAAAAAACAAAAAACGAACACAAAGTTTTGCCTGCCCATACAAAAGGTCACTTCGATTAGATTTTTTGTATGGGCAAATATTTTTTCCCTATTTTTTTAGTAATTGCGTTCAATTTCGTTGTTTGAGCAACCCCTATCGGTTAGTGCGTACTAACTAAAAACTAACCCTGTATTTAAAAATTTGCCAAGAGCGTGTCGGATTCGCCCATATGTAGGGTTCCGTAGCCTTTTATGTTTACTTATACAACATAATTATCCTTAAAAAATTTGATTTCAAGCTTTTACAAAAGCTCTAATAATGATCATTTCACCTTTACAGATTGAGTAGTTTTTGTTGAAACGGTTTTTCCTAAATATTTCGTAAACTATAAATGCTACACTTTTCGTTAAATTGTTTTCTATACCTGTAATACCCCACTCAAAATAAAAAAAAATTTTTTTCGCCTCCCTTCAACTTTAATAGGAGCGGGTCCAAAAGTAATATTTTAAATTGTTTTTTTTTTTAGATTTGCGTCATTTTAATCTCTCTTTATACCAAATTTAGATGGAAAAACTGAAGTTTTCACAGTGGCGCGGCATACAGACGGACAGACATGGCGAAATGAGAAAGGTTCCTAGTAGACTACGGAACCCTAAAAATCGTTATTGTGATCGATAATTTATAACAAACTTAGTGGGTGGGTGCTGGTGATAATACGCAACTTTCACCAAGGAGCTTTAGGTCATACAAAAACGCACTTGTGTACAATATTGTCGATCGAAATGTGGATATAGCCCTTCACATACTTTTCATCAGACCGAGGTCGTTGACGCTCTGCCTATCCCATAAGGCAGAAGGGACAAAGGTGTGACTAAAAAAAATTTATTATATGGTATGGAATATATAAGTACTTATTTGGACATAATTGATTGACATCTAACTTATTTGGAAATTGGACAACATTAAAGTACGGTCAAATTGCAAACTAAAAAAAATATGCTTTTATTGTATTTGATGGTTTGAAATATTTTGATTTTACTTACCTACCTACGTACCTACGCAAAATTAGATGAAGACAGGGTTATACAAACTTGTCTCTTTGCATCATAAGTATCTACTAATGGGCGCTTTTCCACTAGACGGCACGTCAACGGCAACGGCGACGGCACGGTACCGTCGACGATATCGTAGGTGAGATTATGTATGAAAATCAATGAAATTATATGACACGCTTTTCCACTTGCCGGCACGGCACCGTCACGGCATGTCATCGATTCCCATAGATATTGTCACGTGATCGTCGCCGTGCCGTCGCCGTTGTCGTTGACGTGACGTCTAGTGGAAAAGCGCCCAAAATAGGTTAGGTATGTAATCTAGCCATAAACTATAAACAAATGGTAAAAAAAAACTCATTATCACCATGTAATTCGCGCCTAACGTACCCACCACACCACTTTTTGTTCATTGTCCAGAATAAATTATAACCTATTACAATCATTTAAGATAAACATCTTGCATATTGATAAAGTAAGAAAAAAATAGTGTAGACTACGTCTGGGTATCGAATTCCTTGAATACACAATGTGACCAAATGACGATGTCGATAAAAAAATGTTGTTATAAATGACCGTGTCTGGCACTTTTTTATTAATTCTTTGAAAGTCGCCAACCGTGAACTGAAAGTGCTGATATATTGGTGATAGAGCCGTATCAGTCTTCGTTTGAGCTTTTTAGCACACTGTGAGTACGATATTCTTTTATACTTTGTATTTCAGTATCAAATAGGATTTAAAACTTAAAAGTAAAAAAAATATCACGACGAATGAGAACCTCCTCCTTTGTTTTTGGAAATCGGTTAAAAAAAACGAGTTACGAGTATATGCGGAAGAGTCTATTTTTTGACATTTCAATAGTTCACTATGTAATATGCACAGTATTCATTTACGCTACTTTTTTATGTATTTTCGTGGGAAAAAGACAAGCCTCATTTTTACGAGAAGGCACATCCTTTCAAACGGCTAAAGATTTTTTACAATCAGTATAGGCAGTAGGTTTGAGTTAATTTTTCGTACTTAAACAGTTTTGTTTTTTTGCACCACAATATTCACTTAAAATACTTACACGAGTTTGTCCCGACTTTGTTTGTTTTTTTAAAGAATTTGGCAAATTTCGCATGACTATAAAACGTTGCGTCTTTATGGACATAAGTAACAGTCTTTGACCCCACTGACGTTAGCGCCCATCTTTGTTCACATGAGAGTAAATTATTTTAGGTTTTTAATTTAGGTAATTCACTAGTCAGTCCAAAAAGTTTATTTGTTATTTTAGTTCTGTTAGTAAGTAAATGTCGTTGATGTATTCAATTATGTGTACTAAATGTAGGCACTAACTGTGAATAAAATATGAAAAATGGGTGTGTAATGATGATATAAATATTTAAAATTATAATTTCATTTTATATAACAACAAAATATCTAATTTCACTTGATATAACAATTCAACTGAAATAATAAACTTAGATATAATTTTTATATTTAATAACAACTTTTTGATATAACGATAATTTGATATAATTATATTTGAAATAATGTAACAGATGATATAATATATTTTTGATATAAATTCTCATGACATAACGAACATTTGATATAATGCCTGATTTACTAATAAAATCAATCGTTCGCAACTTAAACATGCAAGCAAGCATTTAAGCAAGCGTGCAATTGAGCATGCAAGTAAAAAACCAAGCAACCCAAGCATACAGGCAAGCAAGCAAGCATGCAAGCAAGCAAGTAAGCAAGCAAGCATGCAGGCAGGCATGCAAGCATGCAAGCAAGCAAGCATTCAATCAAGCAAGGATGCAAGCAGGCAGCATACAAGCATGCAAGCAACATGCAAGCATGCAGGCATGCAGGCAAGCAGGCATGCATCACTAGCAACCTAACCCTCGAAGGGTATGTCGGAAGCGAACTGGGCTCGCTGCGCTCGCCCATCTCGCTTCCGCCATACCCTTCGAACCTAATCTATCCGTGTCGGGGTGCCCCGAGTCGGTTTTGCATTAAATTATATCAAAAGTTCATTATAGATTCTAAACATTAGTTACAAATGTAGTTAGATCAAATGATTTTATATAAAATGAGTGTTATATGAAAGAATATTATAGCAAATGTTACAATTATAACAAATGAGCATTATACAATATGAGATTATAGAAACTAAGTATTATATCAAGTAAACGTTATGTCAAATTACGCGTTATACCAAGTGAAAATAGATATTTTGTTTTTATGTCAAATGAATCGCACCCATGAAAAATATATGAACGTGTTTTATTGTAAAATAATAAATGCAGTAAAAGGATATTACATGTACTTAATATAATTAGATCGGCAATCGGTTCTTTTTTTCGGGTATGTTAGATACAACATGTTGCCAAAAAGAAATGATCTTTATTTATTTAATCGGATGCACCTATTCAATATTGTGTAATAGGTGCATCCGATTAAATAAATAAAGATCATTCTTTTTGGCAACATGTTGTATCTAACATACCCGAAAAAAGAACCGATTGCCGATCTAATATAATTAAGTACATGTAATATCCTTTTACTGCATTTATTATTTTACAATAAAAACACGTTCATATATTTTTCCATGGGTGCGATTCATTTGACATAAAACAAAATATCTATTTTCACTTGGTATAACGCTAATTTGACATAACGTTTACTTGATATAATACTTAGTTTCTATAATCTCATATTGTATAATGCTCATTTGTTATAATGTAACATTTGCTATAATATTCTTTCATATAACACTCATTTTATATAAAATCATTTGATCTAACTACATTTGAACTAATGTTTAGAATCTATAATGAACTTTTGATATAATTTAATGCAAAACCGACTCGGGGCACCCCGACACGGATAGATTAGGTCGAAGGGTATGGCGGAAGCGAGACTGGGCCCGAGC
>JARACY010002206.1:0-45576 GCA_029255725.1 Scrobipalpa atriplicella | reverse complement strand
TAGTTTAGACTTATCCAAGCTTGATCTTTAAAATAAATTATAAGACGCAGCAGATAGCAAGCACACGTCTGAAAACATTTTGTAAATTTTATTTCATTTGGAAAGATTACAGTTACGTTTCTTTATAATTTCAGCTAACAAATGAAGACACTTAAAAAGTCAATAGCAAGCTTCCACAAATCGGATTTCTAGTTTATATAAGTAACCAAATACATAGGCTGTTACTTATAATGTTTCGGTATTTCCTAATTATTTACTTTGCCTCGGTATTTTAAAACTAGAACAGATACCATTATTATTGTTATTTTAAACATTTATTTCACGTATGTTGCCGTGACACCAATAGTTATTATTAATGGATTATGCATATATGTGTGAACTCTACAGAAACTTAAGTATCATCTCCTTTTCTATATTCTTCCAGAACCTCATTTATCAGTACCAAGTTCCCACCAACTCAACCCACTTCAGCATGCAAATTTCCTAATCCTTCAAAAATCACCATATCCTTACGACTGCACCAGAATTTGGCAATGACAAATTACTAAGTATCATCCTAGTTGCTTTCTCACATACAAATATAGGAAACCATCTGCCCTTATTAGAGGTTGATGTTTTATTCAATAATTGACAACGCAGGGTTATTATGCAAAATTCTTTATTGTGATGGTGTATGTTGACATAATACCATCAATCTAGTGTTTGATTTATGTGAACGGTCGGTTGGGCCGGATGTCGATGTCGATATCGATATTTTTAATGAATCCAGGACTAAATTGGATTTACAAAGATTCGAATTTACTGAATCTGCTCTGCATGTTTCTAGGGTCATTGCCTCTTTCACATTTTTAATTTAAATTGAATTTAGTAGTTTTGTTTTATTGTTTCAGATGTTCCCTTATCACTTCTTTACTTATTTTATTAACATAAAAGCTATATTCAAGATACATTGATACTTAAAATCCCACCCGAATTTGATGTCAATAGAATATGAGATATTTGGTATTGATAGCGATAGCGAGACAAGTTTACGCAGAACTCATTTACTGATTACATCTGTAAATCGAAATTCCCTTACAACATTATCGACTGCTAGTCTGCTACCATCCCATCCCTAATCATAATAATGATGGATTATCCTCCTTAAGGCGCAGTCACAAAGGAGTTCGCACCGCAACGCCTATTAGTGCACAAACGCATTGTCATTCAGATTTTGTGTTTAACCTGCAATGTGCATAGTGAGCATGCACCCTTATGCAGGCACATGATCTGAATGTAGTTTGGGTTCTTAGTTTTGTGCGATGTTTGGCATTAGGATAATTTATTGGGGTTAAAGACGGAAGTCTTTTGCAGATGGAGGGGGTGATTTTATTTTATGGTTTGAATTAAAGTTAGAAAGTCTTTATATTCTGAGGTTATTGTTTATTTCAAGCCAGTTCTATAGTTCGAAAGTATTCAATTTACACAAAAAAAAAACCTCTAATCGTAAATTCTAGTACTTTAAATCTATTATAGAAAATAATAATTACACATAGTTGGACTACTAGCCCTTCTTGCTATAATATAAACATCACAACATAATCTACCTATCCTTTCTCTCCCTAAGAACAACATTAGCGTGCATCAATTCCAAAATCCTACATGTGGTTTGTAAGACAGGGGATTGTACGTAGGCGACTTTCTAAATAGCGGTAGCAGACCGCAACACTCTTAGCGGTTAAGGGTCTGTTTCTACGTTAATAATTCTGAAGATGCTGTTTGAAGAGGCTTATAAGAGTTGATTCGAGTGAGGTAAATATAACAGAAATGTGTTTTATTTCTTGTTGAAGGAAAAAGGATATCGCATGCACAGGCATGTTTTCGTTCAAATATTTTTCATACTTGACCGAAACTTTTGATTAATATTGGGCTGACGGATGACTTGATACTGCTCCTATACACACCCTCAAAACTGTAGCGTAAACAGTATTTTAGGAGATCATTGATGCTCTACTTAGCCCGTCAGGGGTAAAGGCGTGATGTAAGTATATCTAAAGACACAACCAATAATCATACCTACGATGAAAATGTTTCTTACTTGTAAGTATTTTCTTGTATTCAATTTTAAAATTATTCTAGCCTAGCTTATACTTTATTCTTAAAATATAAGGGAGCTGAATATGAACAATAACCACAACCTAAAGCGTTACTCCGTGCACTGTCGTTGACACAAGATTAATGTAGTAACTTCCATGCAGCCACCGACGCCATAGTCCCGAGGAAATTATGAAGGGAACCGATATAAGAGAGTTATAGGAGCTTGGGTCCTTAAATTTACTTATGGGTGAATTTAGTTACGAACTTCGCTATTTATTGGCGATCGAAAATTTAATTTGTGATGCATTAAAATTATATATTTTTTATGCGTAGGTTGTTAAATTTGTGCACCTATTTAACCGATGCAGACTGCAGACACATTGCATTGTAATGAATAATGATAACTACAATGATAACAAAATAAAGAAAATGTGATAAACGTATTTATTTTACCAAAAGATTGGTCTCAGTATTTAAATTAATTTTTACTACATAATATTTACTGACACATCGCATAATACTAAATTCAATTCAATATCTTGTGTAAGTCTTTTTTGGAACCTCTTTGCAACTAAAACCCGTAACAGAGTTTTATAAGAGTAATAACTAGTTCAATTAAAAACCATTTAGTCTTAACCTTAACTAAACTTGAACCACTCATTACTTATCTTAACTAATTAAGCATAACTTGAACCACTCATTACTTATCTCCAATCTAAGTTTATAAATAACTTAGCACCCAATAAACGGGCTATAAAAAAAAAAAAAAAACAGGGTGTAAAAAAAAGTACTGCGATGTTCTACTGATGATAACAAACAACTTTCGCAAAGCACAAAAATTTTAGCTTGTGATAAAATTTTGTCTTGTCCATACAAAATTGCAGATGATGAGAGCATAATCTTTATATGGAAAAAGCAAATTTGTTTTTAGAGCTAAAATTTTTGTGATTCCATAAAGTTGTTTGGTATCATCAGTAGAACATGTGGTTTAAAAGAAAGTAGTATTTTTTTTTTTACATCCTGTATAACTTTCCATATTCTTAGCGTAACCGTAACATGGCGTGTCTCGCTGTCAGTTTAATAAAGTGTTGCAAAGAACAAACTTTGTGATAAGAGTCGACTGTTTAACGGTTGGAGAAGATTATATATAAAAATGTTAAATTGCACGGTCTGTCTAACGCCGGCAAATGTGGTGGGGCCAGGAAGTGAGCGGGAATGGCGATGGTCACTTTCAAACCATTTACCTACATAATATGGGCCTAACAATTTGAGAGGTTTGAAAATAAAAAAAGTCTTTATTTATATTATGTAGGTAAATAATGAAAATTTTCAGTCATAATTACGGAAAAACTGAAATAAAATTAATTTTTTATCTATAAGTTTTGATACACACCATAGTTATGCAAGGTAAACAGAGAATTAAAGTAAAAAATAGAGTTAGTGTAATCTAAAAATAGAAAAAAATAAATTTAGATAAAGACAAAAATGTGCAAAGTAGGGCGTTTAAAATATTCTCTATTTGTGTGAAAAGTGGAATGAAAAAAGCAGCCATTTAATGACTTCTTATATAATATGTGTGAACTGGTCGAACAAGAGAGAGATGTGTACCTTAGATATCGATATCAACGACGACGGTATTAGTTGAAATATTTTATTTCAAGCAACAAAAAAAAAAAACCTTTTCTCTCCGTTTTTATGGCCCCAAAAATAATGATGGCGGGCGGTTCCCGCGACAAGTTTTAATTGCAATGCGCATGCGACCCCCACCTGCCAACATTAGTGCCTACACTTGGAACGTGCCGCTTTAATGGAATATAAGGACACAGTCACGCCTTTATTCTTTACGGGGTAGGCAGAGCGTCAAAGGCTTAGAAAAAACCGCATGTTTTCTGCAGCGCCTGTAAATTTTAAGGGTCATTTCAGAAGCGAACATTTTAATATTAGGCGATGGGAAGAGAAGCGGCTGTTATATTCTATATTTTTTATTGTTCTTAGTCCAGAGAAAGAGAACATGACTATTTGCCTCTGTAAGTCTGCCAAAGAAAATATTTTTGAATAGCGCTTTGGTTGCAAAAGAAATGCAAAATTGCAATGTTAATAATGCAAAAGACAAAGACAATACATAAACACATTCTGATCTGTACACCTTCAAATCACAAACGAACCACTACAATTCAGACCCATATTTCACCGCCGTTTTTGTGCCATCCTAATGCTGTCATTAGGCACTAGGGTGGTAGGGGATTGCATTTGGGGATGTCCAGGCTGATTGCGGTAAGGGAAGGTAAGGGATAGTTCGGTAAGCTGGGTAAAGATCTGATAACTTGCTTCTTGAGATATTATAAGAATGTGTTGATAGTTGTAACGTACTTACTTATTTATACTGAATGGTACTTAAAAATAATGCTTGTATTCTTTACGGGTATACTGAGATTCAAAGACATAAAAAAAATATGCATAAAAAATCGCTACATCTGATTTTTACATAAAATTCAAACAATGTAGTGACGAGCTGTCGTAAATTGCAATACCTACTTAAAAAAAACCCTTGAGGGCTTAAACAGCGTTCTTAGGACGAGTAGAAGCTGGAACATTCTATGATATATCAATCAGTCATGATTTAAATACTTACTTAATACCTATGACAATGTCTTAATTTTGGTAACGGCGTATTATTAGGTAAGATAACATGCTTATTTTTGTTATCAAAGTTCAAATAAAAACACTTAACGACGCCATAGGGTGTCTTTTTAATGATTTTGGCCAAAAATTCAGCCCAAAACTCAGACAGAATGCGGTCAAGACAAAAACCTTAAAGACTGCCCATTTCGGCCTAATTAAAAACATGGCGACAAAACAAAAGACTGTTTAAAAACAAAAATCAATTTAAAAAAGAAAAATAAAAAAAAACGTTTCGTCATCTTCAAGGCAGCTTTCTAATCAAAAAGGCCATGGAATGTCATGTGTGGTATTCGGCCGGACGAGCGGACGGACGGACGGACGGACAAAAAGTCGAATCGGTTAATACTTATTGCGTTTGTGTAAATTTTCGCATTCCGCAACTTCGATTGTCTTTGGTCCGTGCCGGTTGGCAGGGGTCCGCCACTTTTGGGTACTTTCAAAATTATTGAAAGACTGAAAAAACACTTCTGTCTGGAAAAACGAACACCTTTGGTAGATTATAATCTACCTTTCTTCCTTCAGCAGCTAATTCAGTATGTCTATTTCATCATCAGCTTATAAACGTTCCCACAGAGGGGCACGAGTCTACCCTGTTTTTCTTTAGAGATGTGTAGTTAAAGTAGGTAGTCTATGCTAATTCAGGTTTCTCTATGTTTCAAAATCAAAACCATCAAAAAGACAAAAATCAGAAGCCTGTCCAAAGAACCGTGATGATCACGATTTTTTGCGAGTTATTCAACAAATACATACCTACCATTATAATGCAGTCATTTAAAAGGAATCTAAGCACTTACTCAATTTACGAATCATACCTACCTATAGGTACTTATTATAAATCATGATTATTCATGTCCTATCCGTAAGAATAGGTAATTTAACTTTATCACTAATGGATAAAATAAAAGCTTATGTAATAAACAGTAGGAGCGATTAAAAAAGGGTCAAAGCTCAATGAATTATCGATATGAATAGTTGTTTACCCCTGCGAAGCCACACGTAGCCCGAATGTTTGTCTGATCCCGCCGCCCGACGCCAAAATGTCCCTCTAAAAGAAGGATAGAGAAATAACGGGACTCATACTTAATTACGGTGCAAGTATGTGTCTCAAGAATAGTTGGAGTCTCTGAACTTGACCGCCAGGGTGAAATTCCGGGGCAGGTCAGTTCGTTTTATGAATTTGGACAGTTTTCTAGAAAGATTATTTTTTTCATGGACACCATGCGTGTACATACGCCTAGTATGTCCCTTTCGGGATATGCAGACCGTCAAACGTCCTTTCTAGACAAGCTTGGATAGCTTGATACATATTTGATTCAAAGATCTTTTACTTCAACAAATGACCAAAATGGCAACAAGACAGCCGAGAATATCACGAACTTACACACAACTTATACTAATATAATAAGAAGTTGATTTGGTACATTGAAACACAGAGCCAGTGAAATTACTGGCACAAGAGACATTCCACCTTAGGTCTCACGGTGTGCAACGCACTCTGCTATTTCACTAGGATCTAGTTGGACAGTAGTAGGCTACGGTGCTGCTTACCATTAAGTAGGCCGTATGCTTAGTTGCCACTGTATATATTTTTTTTTATTATTCATTTTAGATTGATTCCATCCAATGTTTATCATGTACCTACATAATAATGCTGATATTCGAAGATTTTTTCATTTCAACAAATGCTTCGCAAATGACCAACTAGCCAAACCTGGAGACAGCCGGTGATATGTCACGAAATGAAAATCACATCTATGTCCTTCCTCGAGGGGACGTTTTTTATTGATGACACGTCGTTTGGGACATGCTTCGTGATATTCGGTGTGTGATGGCCCATCATGGGACATGGGGTGGGAATGAGAGTTGAGTATGTGAATGTGGGAACGATGATTAGAGTGCTTAAAGAATTGCTTGCTTAATTTAAGTAGTATGAAGATGAAGTCCAGATCAAAAAATAACGATCCTGCTAGCCCAAAAATGACATTAATCGCTATCCAAATATTTTGACAACTAGTGTGCTATTTAGTGCTTATTACATCAGACTTTAATTGTATGCATCATATTTTGCAGTTAGGTACAAATGTTTTCTTTATTTGCACAAGTTACAAATTTTAATCCAATTTTGGTATAGGACCGAGGTAATTTATTTGATCAAAACTGGCAAGTAATTAAAGACTTGCATGCTGGACTGGGAGCGATAGAAAAACATAGAATATAACAGCTGCTTCCCCTCCCGGTCATGCTGTAAAACCAGCAAAGGGATTTGGGAATTATAATTTAGGCGATGGGCTGACAATCTGTCATTATAGTGATACACATTTCAATAAAAAATGGCCTCAATATTTGTTAGACGTTGCTTATTTTTGTTTAGTTACCATTACTGAGTGAAAATAACTGATAAAAAAATTGTGGTCATATTTGGACTCGTATGCCGTAAAGGGTTAAACACCATTTAGTACGTTTTACGCTCTGGCTACCCCGTAAGGGATAAGGGCGTGATGTATGTTTGTATTTAATTACATTTATAGTGTAAGTAAGTATAAGTAGGTAGTAATATTGATGGTTACGTGCGAAGGGCTCCTGTATCAACGGTCGTGGTCTCCAAATATGGCGTCCGATGGTGAAATGTTAATCAGCCAGCCGACACTCATCAAAATTCAATTCGTCAACAGAAAGTATGGCTAGCAGACAAAATTCCTACTTTTAATATCCTACAAGTAATGCACATGCAATTATGGATGCATTTCTATAACGCAAGTCTGTTCTGTAATTTTAAATTTGGTTTTAGGTATTTACTCTATCTCCAAAATTTTGACGTATTTTGCAGATTTCATATTATTTCTTGATAAAATAATATGCCTATGACAGCTAGTTTGTGTGTTCAATGCGTGATATAATATAATCTAATCATATCATACCTATAATATAATCATATACACCGATATTTGATCCAGTAACTTTTATAATAATTATTTGAGATGGATTTACAGTCTTTATGTTTTTTTATAATTAATTTAGTTTGTAACAATAACGGAAATACTTTTGTTTCATCATAATGTAATTAATGTGGTGTGTGTTTTTTTTATTTATTGTTTACTCCTATTGTAAAAGTTAATATATTATTTTTTGCAGACTCTACATCAAGGTGGTATCCTATACAGTTCATAATTAATTCTCTATCGTGCGTTTTTTGCTGATCATTGTGCGTTTAGTCGCTAACGCATCTTTAGTTAAAATAATACCGGTCTGAAGTAATTGTTTTTTAATGGTTAGTTATTTATCTTTGAAGAGCGGGCAACGATTAATAGGAGTGATGAAAATGGTAATTTGAAAATATTGTCAAGTTATTAAAATAAATTAAAATCATGGAGCGTGGTTAGTTGAAATATCAGAACTTAGAACTTGTATATCTTCAAATCGCTTCTTATGGTGACGCCATCTGTCTACGAACCTGGGAGAAGATGTTCAGATCATTAGACTTACCTGAGGACACATCTTGCAGTGATACTTCCTCGCGTGGGCATGTAGGGGCTGCAGCTTGCCAGGACCCTTGCCTAGAGGCTGGGGCACCACAAGTAGACCGCTGGCGTTGGTGCCTCCGACTGGGGAGGATGATGATGAGCCTGGAAGAAAATTGTGAAGGGTTGATATATTTGTGGCTTCTGTGGAGGGTTGACAACCAATAATTTGTAAGGAGGTAAATATTTAAAATTGCGACCAAAGCGAGCGCGAGATAATATCACGTTTCTAAACAGAGGAATTTTAACTTGTATGGCGGGCGAGCGAGCAAGAGATTTCACGTTTGAACAAAGTCAAAATTAATTCATATCGCAAACGCAGTGAGCGCGAATTTTAACTATGTTTATCCTTAATTGGCGAGCGCAGAGAACTCGAGATTGCACGTTCTGATCCAGGTATATCAACCTTATATCACAAGCGTAGCGAGCAAGCAGAATAAGACAGTTGGTACCTGATCGTCCAGGGCCGAGACCGGCTCCATACAGCATCTGGCTCATGGACTGATGGTGGCCTAGCCTCTCGTCAGCCTTCTGACCGCCCATGGTGCCGTCTCCCGTGCTCATTTTGGCCTGGAACATAAGAAGGAGATTTGGATAAGTATTTTTTATTCCACATTTTCGGGGCAGATAAATAAAATATTGAAGATATTTGGAATTTTGTAGTGCCTGTTTGGAAAGATTTAATGTGTTAAATTACATGTTTACGAATCATTCTGATTGAATTTTGTGCTTTGAGTCTATTTTAGTTACAACTAAAGACTCCTTTCTAATAAATTTACTAACCATCTTACTTGGGTCGAACTATAGCTGAAGTAACTTTTTTTTTGCTATAAAATTATTAATCAATTAAATTGTTTTTTGAAATCCGATTATAAAAACTATATTTTAATCTAATCTAAAATGAGACTACGTTACTAATAGTAGCTACAAACTGAATATAAATTGCAAATTCCTCGTAGGGTGACCACACCAATAATTTACCTCGTCCGGACAATTAGTAACACACGATTTGTTCCGGGCCCACTGTGCACTAAATTATGACAACTCCTTTAGTTACATTAAAATATTAGTCTCGAACTGCCCTTTGACGCGTCTTCATTTGGAAAGGATTTATATAGAGCTGTTTTATGGAATTTTTCGAAAAGTAACTTTAAAGAGTCGTGGTTCGAATCCCACCAATGTGTTTTTCGGTTTTCGAATTTCATATGTACGTTTATTCGGCTCGTGAGGAATCCTACACACACCTACGAAGAAATTTAAAGGTTGTGTGTAACCTAATCTAGGATTGGGTCTGGTTTCCCTTCTGGGTTGCGGAGATCAGATGGCAGTCGCTTTGTTTAAAAACCAGTACCCTCGTTTAATCACCTAGATTAGGTAGCCGACCCCGAGAGATACGGAAAAGGGATAGGAAGATGATGAGATGAGTTAGTCAAGAAAAATATAAGAACAAAGAGCAATACTATAATTTATCATATTTGCATAGTCCCTCGTAAAGTTGCAGTCAGAAGAACAATAAAAAGTTCATTCAAGAAGTTATGAAATTGCACACAATTCGATGTATGGCGCATAAAGTATTTGCCGTAACTTTCAACTCGAGGGTTTTAAGAGTTTGATGTATTTCTGGTGTATGTTTGTGTAACATTCAATATACAATACAAGGTGTAAAATAAAATTCTGTGTTCCTTCAAACTGCATCAATAAAAATGTTTCCCAAAAATATAATTTTGAATGGAGAAGGCAAAATTGTTTTTCGAGCTATTTTTATGCTTTCAGAAAGTTGTTTGGCTTCATAGATTTTTAAGAAAGATTAGATTATCTAACTTGTAAATATTTTATTTTAAATTTTCATAGATATTGGTTTGGTACAAAAATATATCCTAGAAAAGACAATTTTATTAGTACAAGACGACATATCATGCATCTCAAAGTAGGCATTCGATTTAAAATTTCATTATATTTTTTAATGTTGTATCAGCTCTTAGAATATCCCTAGCACCTCCAGATTGGAGTGACCATTCCAGGGGTTGTTTTGCCACCCCCACCCCCACCCCTTCCACCCCTTCAAACGTCCGGTGACAAAAGTCAAGTGCCGAAGCAAGTCCTAAATAAGTGTAAAGGGGATGAAGTAGTTTTGGGATACACGGTCAGGAAGAACGTGTCAAAATATAAAACGAAAATTTTCGGACAGGGCTTGAAACTACGGTCTTTGGAATGCCGTTCCAACGCTCTACCAACTCAGCCACGGTGATCCTTGCACGACCTTGTCAAATTTTGATTTTCACTACTTTAAACAAAAACTTTTTAATTTTTAAATTCATACTAATTTGTCATTATATAGGGTGTAAAAAAAAATACGAACGAAAACTTTTATTCGGTTTTATACAAATTTTGGAATCTCTTGTCTTTATCTACACAAATTAAATAATAAATGTTTCATATTTTTAGTCTTAAATTAAGTAGAAGACAAAAAACCGACCTACAACAACTAAATTTTATTCAATTTGACTATTATCTACTACGAAAGTCTACGCCGTAGCAAATAGCTACGCAGTTATCGTAGGCAACTTACAAAATAAAGTAGTTTGTTTTTTAAAATTGAGTAATCGATATATAATCGGTGTAGAGTTTTGCGGCTCATAAATAGATTTTTCTTTACAACTTACCTAAAAGAAATTCAGGAACAGCAAGACATAATGTTTATAACAAAATTATAATCTGCGATGGTGAAATTTATACCACTGCCAAGTTGCAAGGTAAAAATCAATTTATTAGCCGCAAATCACGATGGTATCGATAAGTCAATGTTAAAAAACGTTTTTATCTTCTTTTTCATTTAAAGCTCTTACAGTTCAAACTCTACATCATAATATTATATTTTTCAACGAGTGTACTTTGGCCAGAATATAAAAAAAGTATTTGCTTTTACTTTGGTCTATTCTTCCAAGCAGTGTGTCCCAAAATTAAAATGATTTATCAGTGGCGTTATCGGAATAACTCATGCGCACAAAGTTAGTGACAAAATGACCACTATTGTAAAGGGATACTAACGTTCTTAGCTACGGAACCTTTGTCTTATTGTCAGATATTTATTTGTTTTGTGTTTGATTTACGATGAGGCGTTTTGAGCCTTAATTTTGTAGAGATATTAAAGAGATGAGATTTATGTGCTAGAAAAAGAAAATCCAACAAAATTAGAGAAGGTTATCCAAGAAACAAACATACATACTATCACGCCTGTATCCCTAATGGGGTAAGCAGAGCGTCAAGGACCCAAACAAAGGTCCTTCCGCCACGTCTGACAAGTTTTAAGGATTGTTTAAGATAGATCTGCATATTGCTAGCTACAGGTTGTCAGTCTAAATTACCTACAATATACTGAAACCCTCGAATCCCTTAACTGGTTTCTACACGGGAGGAGATGCAGCTGGCACATTCTAAGTTTTTCTATCACCCCCAGGCTACCATGGAAGCAAAAACATAATGCAGTTCTTTAGCTAGATTGTCCTATAGTCGCACTATAACTAAACAACTTACTTTCTACAACGCACTAATCGAATTTCAAACAAGTTTTACATACAAACACTAATACTCAAATTTAATTTCTACCCTCGTCCATAGAGGGCGTTATCTCGCAAATTAATTCACAACGAATGCGGTTAGAGGTCGGACACCCTGCAGTTGTTGATTTATGCGATAGTTTCGGTATGGGCCGGTCGATACTTCGGATTGTTGTAATTTACTAAATTAAATGTTTGGAAATTGAAAGTGTAACTGTGACATCTATCACAGGATATTAGTCGGTACAGGCTGCGACCAAGGCAGACTGTCTCTTATAGTAAGTTTTTTTTCACCAAAGAAATTTTAAGGGCGGTCTAAACAAATCATTTATTTCATAATCAAATATTACAGTACAATGCATTACACAAAAAATAAAAGCAGAGTATGAAACGGGCATGAGTACAGCTTCCAGCTGGTTTTAAGGTTTCTAAACCGTGAAACTGAACAACTTTCTTTGTGGAACATAGGTTGAAATAAAATAATTGGACTTTAGGTGCCAGCTGTTCGAGTCATTTGTATGGTAGCTCAGAATAAAGATTATGACCTACGCAACAATCCTTTAAAAATATTGCGCAGGTCATTATATTATTTTTATATTTCTAAGAAATAAGGTAAAAGGGATCTAGATCTCGTTGTTTTGACCTTATTTCCCAAAAAAAAATTACGGAGGGACCAGTGTAGAGCGTTTGTATGGAAAAATGTTTACGGAGTCTCTTCTTAAGGAGCCTACTACCGCTTGAGTAGGCTAAATTTTAAGGATTTTTACGCAGATACGTCCTGCCCTTAAACATTGCCCAAAGCGGACAGCTAAAAATCTTATTACCATTACAAAACTTGGTTTCTAGAAGATTGAAAGCTAACCTTTATTATTCCTTTATCAAGGTAATATAATAATAAACTGCAGTGAACGTCTAAACTCATATTTGAAAGTTTATGTTGTTTTGACCAGTAAACTAGTACAATGTAAATAGGTCGCTATATCCAGTCAAATACTTTTATGCTGGTCGTAAAAGAAACCCCAAGATGTGGAGACAAAACAAGCTTTATGGGAGTGAGCACACCGTTCTAGATAAGAAGTTCGGAATAATTTAGTTTCTAATTGTGGTTTCTCATGTAACCGACTCAAATAATTTTATAGAATTAAATCTCACGACAATGAATGTTTTATGAGAAACTACTTTTTTCAGTATCATGGGTAGGTTAACATTGTAAGCATTATTTAGACAGTACTTGTCTATCCTCACTCTTTAAACCTAACACTAGTTCTAACGCGTCAATGTCCTGGTAACTCTTGACGCAAACTGCGCGCCCTGACACACAGTCATATTTATCTAATGATATTTAAAAAATACTTAAAGATCATCCCTACAAAATGAGTAAAACAGCTAACATTTGGCAAGTCCAATTTTGTTTCACATTTCGACCTATGTTCCTCAAGTCGGTAAAGTTGTTCAGTTTTATGAGCGGATTCATAATTCGTACCCTAAAAATAGAGTCAGCAATTTTTTTCGACATTGAATTTAACCTTACTCCTATAGCTTAACACCAGTTCCAACGCGTCAATGTCCTAGGGAGCTCCGCCATTGAAGGAATTCTTCACAGTATACTTGCGACGCCATCTATCGCGCGTTAATGGCAACTTTTGACGCAAACTGCGCGCTCTGACAAACAGTCGTGTTTTTCGACCCACTTTCCACATTTTAGAGGTAATGGGGGTGACTTTAATATGAAGATTTTTGAATGGTTTCTAAAACCGTACAGACTTGCTTTTATCCGACATCAGCAAGTATCATACGTTATGGGAATGCGGTTCTTAGTAAACCATTGGAGCTCTGCATACTTCGTAAGAGATACAGGCGTGATGGTAAATGTACGTTTTAAAACCTGGCGTATTAAAAACGATACGAGTATTATATTTAAAAACAGTTTTTCTTGTAGAAACACTTACGTAGATAAGTAACTAGTAATACCTGTGAGTAATACATACAGAGGTCTCTTAAATAAATATTGAAAAGGTCAATAGTTCGAGCACTTTTTAATAGTATATCGGGGGTGAAGAGCAGGCGAGAGTATAAATGGAATATAAATAGAACTTGATGTTTTTTTATTAATGTTTGTTTTGTAAAAAACAAGATTATGGAGGTACATGTCAAATGAAGTATAATAATATTATTACAGGTTTATTTTATTTGATATCGTCTTTTCGCTCTCGACTTTAGTCTGGGTATAAAATAGTAAGATCTATACTTTATTTATAGCCTAGGTCAGAAAGAAAAGTCCATAATGTAATAGAGAGGGCTAAAATCTGTAGAGGGTTCACTCCTATTTGAGAGTGTCTGGATACTTGACTATTTAGACATAGACATAGACATAGAAAACTTTTATTCTCAGTTACAAAACACAGAGTACAAAATTTTGAATAATAATAATAAAACATTTTACAATATTTCTGATGTATGTTACAGACAAAAAAAAACACATACAACATTGGACTGACTGAAAGAAACCCACATTCTCCGAGAACCCGAAGAACAAAGATGTAAATACAATCAGCATAACAATGCGTAGTGGGCGTCTCCTGCGAAGGACAGTTGGCAAATGGAGATGCTTTGTCACTCTGACCCTCGAGAACCAAGGTTGGCTGGAAGGTGGCGGGCTTAATGATGATATGAATGTGGTAAAGATTTTTGGGACTTGGATATTTTGATTCAGTGAAAGAAAATTTGAATGAATTGAAATTTGTTTTACCTATTATCTCTATAAAAACAATAGCATGCTTAAATGAAATAAGAATGAAACATCAATATCACGAAATACATCACACTTATTTCACTATTACAACACTATTCTCATTACTACAACACTAATCTCACTATTATCTCACTTCACAGCCTTTTTTGATAGCCATGGCACCCCGTGGTCGGGACCACGCGGCGTACTCCAGACTATTTTTTACTACAATAGCACAAATCTCACTACAACAAAACAAAATCTTACTACAACAACACTAATCTCACTATTATAACACAAATCTAACTACTATAAGACAAATCTCACTACTATAACACTAAATCCCACTACTACAACACAAATCTCACTACTAAAACACTAATCTCACTACTATCTCATCTCATTGCCTTGTTTGATAGCACATAGTATTCCAGGCCATCTTTCACTACTACAACACTAAATCTCACTACTATAACACAAATCTCACTACTTTCTCACCTCATAGCCTTGTTTGATGGCCATGGTGCCCCGTGGTCTTGACCACGCGGCGTACTCCAAGCCATCTTTCTGTTGGCAGTGCTGTTGAAGAAATTTATTATTTTAGTCAAGTTATGTGTGGTGAGGTACGTGGAATGTGACGTCACAACTCTCTTTTTAACCAACGACTTTAAAGCATTATACATAACTCGTAAACTAATGAGTATTTGTGTTATTATTAGGTATGGTGAATACCTAAGTGGCATACTTAATTGTATTCTTTTTTATCACTCTCCCTGTTTAGCATAGTGGCCGCCTTACTGCTAAGCAGTGTCCTGATTTTATGCTTAAGTAAACAACATCGGGTTACTATTTACATTTTATGATACACTTTATCAAAAGAATATGTTTTCAAGCTAAACTACAGTATCAAAGAGATTAAAATAACGACAAGTGGCAGTAATGGTACCAATTTACAAGTTTAGAAGCCAGTGTCACGCAACATGGACACTTGAGTGAAACATACTAAGAAGCATGATTATGACTTCATTGCTTTCTAAAGAGGTATAGCAACAGAAGAATCAATAAGACAATTGTCAGAAAATTACATGGGTATAGTCACGCCTTTATCTCTCAAAGGGTAAGCAGAGCGGCAAATCTTGACCCGTTTCTGCTAAGTACGTCTGAACAGGTTTGTAAGTTATTTCAGAAAGGAATTGTATCACTGTAGTGCCATGCCAGATTGTCAGCCCATCGCCTAAATATTAATTCACTAGAACTATCGGCTTTCTCTCTCTCTCTACTGGTTTCGTTTATACTATAGTACATATACCCAGGAAGACAATCAAATTGTAATATTATATTTCTTCCTCGGCTTAACAGTAATATTGTTTGCACGGGAAGAAAAGCAGTGGGAAAATTCTATGTTACTATTATATCGCTTCCAGTCCAGCTCAGAATAATCTCTTCATTGCTTTCTAAACAAACATAACAAGAATAGGATTCTAAGAAAATGTCTTTTCAAATATCTCGAGACACACTTTTATATGAGAAAATACGGCTCCAGAAACCATTATAACGGCACGGCGTTATTCTTATCCAACAGTTTTAAAACCAAGATATAAAACCTCTGAAAACACGTATAATTCTTTTAAAAAGACCCCGCAACGGCTATAACTCTCTATTATTGAAGATTCCTAATGCTTTCCACAGCGCCGTTACAGTTTATATTATATATAAAGTTATATATACGTAGGAAAAACGATTTTTATATCCATGACCCGGCCAACATATAAAATGTTGGTCCTAAACTCGCGGCCCTCTCGCTCTGACGGGGTATGTGTGAAAAAGATGAGTATATTCACGTGTGACGCGATGTATATGTATGTGGAAAATGTAGCTATGGAATAGGGGACGAGTGGAGCCGCAGCTGTTATAGAAATTTATTGCATTCAAACTTTTCTTAAAAAAAAGTTTGGAGTAATTTTTATTTTGTGGTTTTATTTACTAACAGTAGTCCCAACTACCTGCCTGCTAATAAATATTAATAATAATAGGAGAAAAGTAGGAATTACTACATGTAAATAATAAATTCATAATAAATCAATAGCAACAAGAAACCAACGAAACTTCAACTTTAATGAAAGTTATTTTTTTTAAGAACTGTACGCTATGAAAGGTCACACATCATTCTAAGAATAAGAGAAGGATTAAGGGTGAACCAGGCCACAATGTCTTCAGCATGAAAGAAAATATTATATAAAACTGTGTCTAACAGAGAATAATAAATAACATCGCAGTAGGTTGTGTACCCTGTAAACAACTTAAGTTTTGTTCATAAACCCCGAATTTAATGTTAAAAAAGGCCCCATTTCATGAAAATACAAAGTCAAAAATAATGCAATAAAAATTAGTGAGCTTAGTAAAATAAATTGCCGACCACACTCAAAAAAGTTTTTGACGAAATAGGAGCATAAGAAAAAAATGTTTTCACCTGTCTACTCCACAGCGTTTCCTGTTCCCGAGAAAACCCCGCGACACGAGTATTTTTCTTAACTTTTCCTTGTGTGGCGCACACATGCACACCACACACCTACGTACCGTGCGAGTTTGCATGTGTGCGTGCCGTCTTGGGTAGTAAAATATTATGCTGTCGGGTCTTGAAATAACATTGTATAGATAATCAATAACAGAGCATTTTTATGATCCAATCTTGAAATTTCAGGCTGTAGTCTAGAGTCTGAACGAAGAACCCGATAAACCCTAGTGTCTGTTGTGAAAACAGCTGATTAGGCTTCTGAAATCGTTTCTGTGACGTGGTCGTCGACTTCTGACGTCGTTACACTATCAGATGACGCGACCAGAACCGACAGCTCAACGTGCCCTCCGAAGCACAGACTATAATGTGATTTAGTTTGGAATAGGCAAAATTATGGCTGGAATTAAAACTATGACACTGGGGTAAATCTATTATCAAGATAAGTTAGTCCATATAGATTTATTTTCAATTTTCCGTTTTATTCATCTTATTGTCTTTAATATAATCTATAGGTAGATTTTATAAAACCACTGCGCTTCCTTCCTTAAGGAAAATCCCTTTCAAAACTACTGGCCCTAATCCATGGGATCCCTTAGGGGCTAATGGTGACAGCCGCGGTCACCGCACCATTGGCACCCATCAATCACGTGGGAATCCAACATATACAATGGATGGATAAGATAAGTTATTTTTCAACCACTTACTGTCAAATTTCTAGGAGTAACCGTTACCGTTTTGCTAGCGATTCTGCTGCTGCTAAGCAGATAAAATTAATAGTAATAAATTTTAGATTTATTCGAATTATAAATTAATAACAATACTTTTGAGACCGATCGATTTTGATTTTGTAGAACCTAGTTAATGATATCAAAACCTCAGTATAATTTGATAAAATATACTTTTGATTAGGTTTCTCAAAGTGAGACATTTTGTGTGAAAATGCATTTTTAATAAGCAAGTGACTCAAAAGGCAAAAGCTTTCATACATACATACATATAATCACGCCTTTATCCCTAATAGGGTAGGCAGAGCGTAAACGACCTACACAAAGGTCGTTCCGCCACGTCTGACAAATTTTGAGGGTTATTACAGATGATTATGTATATTGGTATAGTGACGAGTTGTCAGCCCATCGCCTAAATTGCAATACACTGAAACCCTCGAATCCCTTAGCTGGTTTTTACAGCATGCCCGGGAGGAGATGCAGCTGGTACATTCTATGTTTTTTCTATCACTCCCAGTCCAGCATGGAAGAAAGCTTTCCCAGTTACATATACTATTTCATTTTCAGTCAAATAGAAAGTGTATCACCGTATTGGATTGCAAGTAATTTCATATTAAATTCCATTTGAGAGTAACCGAATTCCAAAGTTAGTACACTTGCACACACGCATATATAGATGATCTCGTAGCGGAAGACGGTGACAAATGGTTCTGCGAGTTCGGAAGACTCGAAGTGACGTCCCCTCATTATTGTGTCTTTGTCTATACTGCTGGCCTACATACTATACAGTGAATATAGAGTAAGTTTTGTGGGCAGCAGGTCGATTTAACCATTTAACGGACCAATATATACTGGCTATATCTACCTGGTTATAATGTATAGCCAGTATAAATTGGTCTGTTAAAGTGGTGGTAAGCAGCCCACTGTACATTAATACAAGATTTTTTTCTAATTTAAAAAATACACTCATAATTTAATGTTCTTACAAGTAAGTATATCGTATGTGAAAGTGGGGATTTTCAGGTGACTGATTCATGAACAAACAGGGATGAGTGGAAGGAGAAGAGGGAGGCCTTTGCCCAGCAGTGGGATGATATAGGCTAAGTAAGATAAGATAAGATAAGATAAGATAAGATAAGATACATGAACAAACGATGAAACACCTAACATCGTTCCTTGCGTGCCCCTACTCCTGCACGCAAGAAGACCTCATGACAGCGGCTGATAATGCTGTTAACGTGGCCAAATTCTGGGCTGCAACAGTGTAGTGTCTGCCATCAACACGCTAAGAAGATCGTGTGTGTCATTTGAGTTTTTTTAAACCGCCTCTGACATCGTTTACTGTGACGACCGCTATCAGAAGCAAGGGGTAGTCAGAAAAGTCGTGGTATAATCCTTCATCAGAGTGTTTAAGCATGTTCAAGCAATCCAACCAAGGCAGTTCAGAATTTTTCTCTGAAGATTTGGTTTGGCGACAACTGTACCTACAAATAAAATATTTGCCCCAATAAAGCCGCTGCAGCAAAAAAGTATCAGCAGAAAGAAAATCGCCCTTAATTTCTTACCTTTTTTTAAGCCCCACAAAGATCGAGAATTAAATCTCTCGCTCATATCACATAGAGTCGTATTTATAAAGCGATCTCAAGATTGAGAGCGATATCAAGTATGGATTTGACAGGCCGTTTTGTACTGAAATGACATCTCTGATACAAACTCAAACTCGCTGTCACTCTTGAGAGCTGATTATAAACACGAGCCTTAATACCCCAAGTAGCGATTTGGTGATCCGCCCTCAATTCTCTATCACTGATGATCCTAAGGCGGTGACTGCAACTGACGGTGACTGATGCAATTTGGAGACAATCACCATTAGATGCTTTAACATTAAATGTTGGATAGGACTTCGACATTGATCCTACAATGGATCGGATCTGAAACTGGGAGATATTATATCTGTGATTCAGCGATAGATTGATTAATGTTACTACGAATAATATCATGAAGAAATTATACAATGAAGAGTTCAAATTCGTAAATTATTTGAATCTTACAAATTCACCTCTTTTCCTAACGACGGTCATCATCGGGCGAATAAAAGATGCATTGAAAAAAATTGTTAACAATTTTTAAAATATATTGTAGTATGGAATGATAGGTTGTTGCCTAAATTGCAATACACTGAAACTCTTGCCACTCTCTTTCTGAGGACATATTCAAATATTAAAATATTGAATAAATTAGCAATTTATTATACACAGATCCAGACAGAAATCCCAAAACTACAACTTTCGAAAAGACAATCTACCATCCACCAAACTCTCAAAGGCGGAGACTGGATGTGACGTAGACTGATGCACCAGAGGGGTGACACATAATTAGCATTACAGTTTGTGGATGGTAAAGATCTTCCTCGATTTTTGGCTGTTACTGATTCATTATTATCGATATTTTTTGAAAAAAGTTGTCTAATTTTATAAGAAGAACAAAGACACCCTTAAAGTTGACAAAGACACGTGGTTTTTTAATACTTATCTAAATTTGTTAGATATCCACATTAACTATAGATTGGAATGTAGGTTTGTGGAGAGATCAATGAATGTCATATAAATATGAAGATAGTTGTCAAAAATATAATAACGTACATTTAAGTCAAAGAAGTACTATATTTAGAATAATTAAGAGTAAACTAAGCAAAAAATAAATAGGTAAAGTATTTTGGATATTTATCAAAAGTAAAAATCAAATAAAAAAAAAGATAAAAAAATCAAACATGTCAAGATTAACATTATTTTTAAACAAAACTTTTACGATATATAGGTATTATTTACGTCAAACCCGCAAAGGAAAGTTTAAGAACTCGGCCAACTATTTACTATGGTGTGTGACAAGCAACCAACTCTTGAAGAATTGTTTACTTCTCATTGTGAAAGAGGGAAAACATGGGAAAACAGCTGACATATTAAAAACTTGGTATTTTTCTTCTTATTGGTCATTGAGTCAAAAAACGACCCGATGAACCCTGGTGTCAGAGTTTTCAAACTGCCTAGTAGCACAGCTAATAGGCTTCCAACATGGTTTGTGTAACGATCACTATAAAAGACAGGGATCGGGGCTTAGCGTGCTCTCCAAACCACGAAATCCTTTTTTTTACAGACAGTCAGGTTATTCAGCCTGCATTGTCCTAACCAAACTGCGCGGAAATTTTAACAAGATGACAAATTGGCTATTATTAACTTTGTGTTCCTCGGGGGAATCGAACGCACGACCTCCGGATCAGCAGCCCATGGCTCAGATCACTGGACCACGGAGGCGATTAGCTTAAAAACAGCTGACACAGTAAAAACTTATTCACGGATCGCGTAACTAGTCAATTTATAGATGTAAACTAAAACATATGACCAGACGGAAGAATTGCTAACAATAATAAAGTAACACTATTGCAAATATTACGCACACACGAACACACGCTCAAACACACACACACACTTTATTTTCTTTCATCAATCTTAAAATTAAAGTCAAAATCAAAATTAAAATTAAATTAAGTTAAATCCTAGTTTATTTTGCTAGATTGTACTTTGTTGAATTGTACTGTATGTAAGTTATAGCTTTTATGGAAGAGCGGAAACTCCTGACACAGGCTAAGCTTAAAAGGAGTTTCCAAACTCAAGTTTCAGATTTATGTATTCTTTTTATTGAATAAAACATTTTTATTTTATTTATTTTAAACAATTAATAGATAAGTAGTTTTTGTTTACTGGAAGAAAGCTTGCATTGTTTTTATTTGTGCGGAATATGATTAATTACTTCCATGCTGGACTGAGAATGATAGAAAAACATAGAATGTGCCAGCTGCATATCCTCCCGGGCATGCTGGAAAAATCTAACTTTCGATCTTTGAATCCAAACCGTAATATCGTTTAAAAATAGTTCTATTACAAAAATATAAAGCTTTCTTCACACCAAAGATGTCCCGTCACGGTCGTGATAACCACGTATATATCAGTCAACGTCATTAGACGTTCACGCGATTCTTATCGGGTCTCGTATCTGACGTCCACGCGCGGCCGTTTAGGAAAGTAACAGCTTCGGTGCCTGCCGTGTAATTGTCAACTGGGACGGTTACATGGTTACATGTACGCAGTAAAAAAAATAGCACATTGAATAAACAATCAATAGACCTATGAAAAATCAAAAGCACTGGAACAGACCACCTGTGATCGTTTCCCTGATTGACATCATAAATTGCATAAATTATAATAAAAATAACATTTAGCATGGAAGTAGGAAACAATTTAGGATTCGGTTCCACGTTGATGGCTCTAACATCCAAAACCTTACAGTATTCACATTTAAATTATTGAAAAATAAAGACGATTAAGGTGTAGAGCTAAATATTTTTTGTACGGCTGTTCGAGTTATAAGCAAATATGGGACTTACATCAATATTTTTTTTGTGCTTGAATAAACGCAGTGAACAATAATAAATATTATATTATCTAGCTAGGTACTTATTCGCAGATTAACACAGGTAGCGAAGGTACTTAATACAAGGTTCGGAATTTTGCAAGTCTTTTTTTCATTGCATTTTCTCCCCTTTCAATTATATCTTTAACCTTCTCAAACAAGTTACGTAAAGCCATCCATAAAAGTGCACGTTTAATCAAACCGACGTCTTTAGGCGGCGTGCACACTGAAACAAATTAACGTGATGAGTCGTCGACGCCGTGAGCCGCTCTGTCGCCGCCCTAAGATGGATGGCGGAGTGAGCGAAGAGTGCGGGCTTGCTAAGGCGAATATTAAAGCCGCTCTTTCTTATAAAGAATTGGATTCAATAATTCTATTTTAAATATTCACAAAATTCTTTGATATACTTATAGAGTGCGGTGTACTACGGTCTTTATTTTTCTTCTGTCGTGTAGTTAATCATATAGATTAAAAGGATGCACTCTGGATTAGCGAAATATCTTATTTAACAAATCAACTGATCCAAGCTGCTACATTATCATATTTATATGTCATTTATTAACTGTCACATCATTTTCCTAATCAAAGTAAGCAAAAAATCATGAAGTAATTTATCGTTGGTAAGTAGATTGGTAAGTTTGATTATCTCATACACCAGCAATTTTCTTTTTTATATAAACACGATACATAAAGAAACTTACTTTAATGTCTGAATGAGCTCGCTCGGTCTTTTCTCTATCACCACTTTTTTTTTACTTGGAACGGGTTAGCTCTTGACCCTAGACACAAAGGTCAGCGATGACCGTGACAGAGTCGACGATGGAGCGAGCTTACCCAGAAGACGCCGGACTCCGGTGAGAGGGTGGTCGCGAGCCAGGCGGCTCCTTGCGGAGCCTACCACCACTTGTCTAGATTAGCGACAAGACCGAACACGTCTCGAAGAAATACGTGCAAATGAATTCGCCGTAGCGAGCCGGCACCTGTTCCGCGTAGGTAATTATTAGGTAGCATTTTCTAAGCAATTGGTCGTTGGTCGTTTGTTTTCTATGCGCGATGAGCTAATGACGCTCATGTGGGCGTTTTGTTCTCTTTGTTTCGTTCTGTTTTCCTTTTCTTCCTTAATGTAATTTGTTGGGGATTAATTTATATTTGTTTATTCCATGCTGGACTGAGAGCGATAGAAAAACATAGAATGTGCCAGCTGTTGGGCATGCTGTAAAAATCAGTTAAGGGATTCGAGGGTTTCAGTATTGTAATTTAGGAATATTTAAAAAAAATGTTATAAATAAATATTATTTTATTTTTTAAATAGAAAAAGTTGTCTAAAATATTCATGAGCACCAGAAACAAAATGTGCGTGACTGCGGGAGGTCTTTATCAGAAATAATCCTTTGCCAAATACTCGTTGACTACATTGTCAATACTCAGCAAAAAAAAAACTACAAAAGATAAGCTACAAATCTTCTTAATTCTTAAAAAAAAAGTCCTTAGACACTTAAGGCAGACGATGACAAATGAAAAAAAAGAAAAAGAAAAAAAAAACGTGTAGCGGTTAAGCAACCCTTCCGTGTTGGTGAGACAGTGACGTCATATGAGAATTAAATGATCGGTCTCGTCTATTTAAGGAGGGTGCAAGCAATTTTGATACAATGATAACAGACTTGCAATTTGACAGTGTCAGTTTTTTAACTACTTGCCTAGATTTCTATGGCTCGTATTTATAAAGCGATCTCAAGATTGAGAGCAATATTAAGTTTGGATTTGACAGGTCGTTTTGTACTGAAATGACATTTCTGATACAAACTCAAACTCGCTGCCACTCTTGAGAGCTGATTATAAATACTACCCTATAAGGGACGTAAATATTCTATGGCTGTATATGTGTACATGTGTGTATATGTGATACAAAACAACTTTCATTCAGATATAAAGAAATAAATCATTTTACTGAAATATTTCTATGTGAAAGTTGTTCAGTTTCATATGAACACCCCCTTTAAATATTTGCACTTAATTTAAAAGACCTTATATATAAAACCGAGGTTGTTTCGTCCAAGACAAAAACCCTCCATATTTTTTATTGGATTTTACAGTTTACAAAGTCAGTATACTTTTCATTGACTCTGTTGATAAGTGAAAAGTTAGACATAAAATGTACCAGACAGATGCTTCTTTTGTGTATACTGTTTTAAAATACCTTTTGTAGTACTTAGAATATTTAATAGTTTAATTTATGAAAGAAATAGTTTTAAAAATCTTCCACGCCTAGGCCATAGACGCTCATAAGTAATCTGTGCTTACGCTACTCTCTGTATTTGACGTAACTTCAAATCAAGGATCAAAATGTCTACATCCAATTACAAAACCGTTCATTCCGTATCATTATAGAATCAACCCTTAACTCTCACCCCTTACAAATATTCTTAAAGAAGACATCACCTCAGGATTTATGCCCCCAATAATACGCGCGTTATGGACTGCAGTATTGTATTGACATCATAATATTGTATTGACAGGATATTTATCGTGCTTTTCTACTGTCAGTAGCAATGTCTGCAACTTCTATAATCACCACTTCAAAAGGAGTTACCTAAATGCAAAATCGCTAAAATAAAATACAGTCTTCATAAAGAACTTAATTTCGGTCAAACTTGAAAATGGAGTCCAGCTAATCTTATCGAAGTTCAGTCAATATTTTACGAACGGAGTACCCCAGGGTATCATGTTGTGGCGACACTGAAACTTAAACTGAGGGACAAGTAGGAACCTTTTAGTGCCCATAAAAATCTATACGCTGGAGAGTTTAATCAAATTATTGGAACCCACATAGAGAAGAAGAAACTATGAAAATAGATTTTTGATTTTTTAAAAGCCTTTGACACCTATGATACAAAGAAACTTATACAATAACTTGAAGTTACTTATAGTTTTTTCAGAATATTTATCCAAATGCGTACTATATTCTTTGGTAATATCCCAACTGTCAAGCATCCAGGATCGTATAGGAATTCAGTCAATATTTACGGAGTGAGTACCCCAGGGTATAGTGTTGTGACTGAAACTTCTGCTGTGGGACAAAGAGGAACTTTTTATTGGCTTTTATTGACCGTCGCTCTCTTTTGGATTAGACACACTTGCTATTTACAACTGGTTGTAAACAATTTTGTAAGTGCAATTCAGTCAGTGGATTATACTGAGTGTAAGGGACAGCGTGAAGCAAACTGATAGGGGTTGCTCAGTCAATAAAACTGATCAACTTTCACAAGTTTTTTTTTTTTGGAAATGTAATTTATTTTTGGCTTTCTCATACAAATTGATTGATCTAGGTGGTCATTGTGTATGGAAAAGAAAAGTCAATAAATATTTTTATTTCCTGATAGGATTACCGGGACAAAGTTGTTCAGCTTACGCTACCATATATACGCATATTACGCTACCATAATATTAATAACCTAACCTAACCTAAAATATAGTACAACTTAACAAAACTTTTGCCCAAAGTGCTAACAAATAAAACTACAACAACACAAAAGAACACCCAAAAACAATACAGCGTGATCATTTTCCATAAACAAGGAAATTAGCCGGAGCGAGGGTGTCCACAATTAATCTGGCAAATTAGAAGCGTCTCCGGTAAAATCGATTACCGGCCAAATGTAATGCTAGGGGTGAGATGTGAGTCGAGTCGTTGAGTCAGCTGATGATTTCATCTGACTCATATAGCATGTGAGCGATTTATTCAATTTAGAGTTGATTGTCCTTTGCAAAGTTTGTATTTCTGTGCTCTAGCACGTTCTAGTCTAAAGAAAGCACTGCAGCAAAAATCGGTAAATTATTATAATTGTCTCTGCGGAATTGACAATAATTTTATCACTTTGTGTTTTAAGGTACTGTAGCTTCGTAATGTCTGTAAACTAAAATAAGATAATAATTAGATACAGTGCCGCCATCAAGTGGATCAATTGTGAAAACCTTCAACACGTCTTATCTCATCTTATGTTATTATAGCCATTATGTGTCCCACTGCTGGGCAAAGGCCTCTCTCCGATCCCTCCAAGACTCTATTTTGTGCCATTTCTGGCCATGACATGACTGATAAAAGGCGCGCGCTAGACCTAGATGGAGATGATGGGACGAGTTGGACGCCTTCAACAACGCACATAGGTCATAGAAACCAAATATTTTTGAGTCTAAGCGATATTTCATGGTTCACTCGAGTCATGTCAAGGGAGCTCTAGTGCACGGGGGCAATTCGCAACGACGCCGAGTCCTGGCCAAGATAAACATGCCAGACTTTTTTTTCGCCACGGCAAAGACATTAACCAAGGATGCTGCCCGTGGTGACCATAGCTTACAATTTCTTGAGACAAACATAAACTTGATTAAACTCCTTTTGTAACTACTATTTAATTAAAGGTACTCTTTGAAATTAGTCAAATTATACTTTACTTCATTCTGTCTTTCGTCTTGTTTGCAAATCATCACCATCATTATTTTTACCAATTTTGATACTCCATTTTGTTGAAGTATTTGTAATATTTTAAATTTACATTGTTAAAGGCATTTTATGTTCTGTCAACTCCGTTAGAAATAAAGGCGTGACTTTATATATCTATGTATGTATATTTTTTTAGAGCCATTTTACCGCTTTCAAAGTCCACATGTCCAGTTAAATCCAAAAAGATTCCCTGCAGCTTACATCAGCTTTTACGACACAGTATCTACCTCAATCTTGGCTAATCCAGTGGATAGTCACCCTACTCGGGATGTCATTAGAGGAACGGCGAAGGGGCGTCATTACAGCGATGAGTAGGGCCACCATTAATCACATGGCTCCCGCGCCTGTCAAAATCGTGCCCGCAACGCGATAGATATGTGGAGGCTATTGTTTGGCCCAATGACGCTTTTGTTTTAGGCTACAGTGAGATGTATTATTACATTAAAGTCAGTTGGTGACACAAAGGTAGAAGGAAAAGACCTAGAGTGCTGCCCTGTGGTACATCAAACAAAATCATGCCCAAAACGCGATAGATATGTGGAGGCTATTGTTTGGTCCAATGACGCTTTTGTTTTTGGTCACACTGAGGTACTATTGCGTTAAAGTCAGTTGTAAGCTCCACAATATCACGATACAATACAATACAATACAATACAAATATACTTTATTGCACAAAAAACACAGAAATTACAAATTGATTACACAGAGAAGTAGTACAATTGGCGGCCTTATTGCTAAGGTAGCAATATCTTCCAGGCAACCAGGCAGTAGGAGACAGCGGAATAGAAAATATTGACGCGGGTCAGTGCAACAAAACTAAATATAACATTTATAAATACTTAAGATTATAACCAAATAACAATACAATTACTATAAACTATCTAAATAATATAAATATATATATATATATATATAATAAAAATATATAATACATGCATACCATACATACTATACTTTCATACACAACTGAATGGAGAAAAATAAATTGTGACGAAAGTCATAATGCGCAACCATAACCACATTCCCGTTCATAGTGACAACGCAAAAGATTTTTAAAGCTTTCCAGAGTTTTAGCCACACGGATTGAGGACGGCAAACCGTTCCACAAGCGAACAGCCTGGACGACAAAAGACTGGCTGTAGAATTGCGTTTTGTGACTCGGGCACTCGAGTAGCATTTCATTACAAGCTCGAGGTTGACGTCCATGCATATCAGCTAGAGTGCGAAAATTTTCTTTAAGGTAAGAAGGAGCGCAATTCACGCAATTTGAATAGATTTTAAAAGGAATCGACCTCGAGTGCTACCCTGTGGTACCTACTTAAAAAGAAGTCGTGCTCGCAATGCGATAGATATGTGAGGCTTTTGTTTTAGGCTACAGTGAGATGTATTATTACATTTAAGTCAGTAACAAATACACACTTTTTGCAAAATTTGAATATTTATTAATCAGAATGGACCTAGAACGTTGCCATGAGGTGTTTCCTGCAAAATGGTGCCTGCAACGCTATAGATATGTGGAGGCTATTGTTTGGCCCAATGACTGTTATTATTGAAAGATTATCACGTTGAAGTCAGAATAAAACTAAATCATTTGTGTGCATTATTAGAAGAAATGGACCAAGAGTGTTTCCCTGCAGTGTCAAAAATGTAACCTATAAATTGAAAGTAGTCTGTATCTATCAGGCTGTATGAAAATATTACATCACGAGAGTCAAAGCCAAATGTCAAGAATATGTTTATTTCAATGTCAATTTTATATGAACTTTTTGTAAAATAATATTGTCAAAGAAAAATAACAATGCTATAGTAAAAGAAATGCTGAATTTTAAAAGCTGTTATGAGAGTGCTAAGTAAGCATTGGCACAGACATTCTTGGCACATTTAAGCCTTTATTGAAATACTGTATGACTATTTCACACCCAAACATTTATTTCTTATACGCAAATTATCTTGAAAATAATACAACATAAATTCATTATGCTTGTTTCTGATATGATGATGATTGTATTCTAATATACTTAGTTTCGCTGCTTATTTCATTGCATACATTATAATAAAATCACGCCAGGATTCTTTCCGAGGTTGGAAAATCGTCAAACTAAGACTAAAACTACCTACATTACGAGTAGTTTTAAGTGTTCCAGTAGTAAAATTGTATCTGAAGGCTCTACAGTAGCAGCTGGTACATTCTATTTATCACAAAAGTTATGTATAATAGCAAAACTAAAATCTCTTCAGTGGTTACAAAATTGTCTAAAATTTAGCTAACACGCGATAACCGGTTGCAGAAATAAAAAATGCGCCTCTGGGCTTTGAAAATAAAACTTTGTACGTACATGCAGAACGGTCTCACAGGAACAGAAAAATAAATTGCTTCCGGGTAGTCCAAACCGTAGAGGCGTGAATATTCAAAAAACTATTCCATGTACATACACCTGGAGTTTAATAAAATTAATATTCCTGTACAAAAGAACAGAGATTCGAACGAAATCAAGCGTGAAATCTCCGGGTCGAGACAAATGGGTTTAGCTATAAAAGAAAATATAATTATCGTAGATTTAAATATAGAATACCAATACATTGCTGGTTTGAAAGAATGGGAAAGAACAAAGTATCATACAATACAAGACATGGTTAAACTGATTCAATGAAACGAAAACGTAGGGTAAATGAAACAACAGCGGTACCCTTAAGCGATTTTGACAAATGATTACGAAATTCATCTTATTCAAATATTTCCGTGTGCATAATTGATTCAGACATAGAGTAATTAAGATGTTATAGATATTTGACAGCTGGTTTATACTCTTTGTCAAATTAATCGCATTTTTGACGGTTGACTGATTGACAATGAGGGTTGACTGATTGACAATGAGGCAAGTCCGATGAGAAAGTGATTTTGGTAATTTGGGATTTTATTCGGTGATTTACTGCGGTTCACTTTGATTGAAAATGATTTATTATTTTTTATGAATATTCACTATTAAATTAATACAATTTGAATACAAGAATGTACCCATAATTAAAAATATAATACAGCATAGCAAAAAAAGGATTGACATGACGAACGTATTTTAGAATCTTTTGACATTTATTTTAATTGGTAATCATTTATTACATTATTTATAGTCTTAAATAAATAATCCCGATTTTCAACGAATTTTGAGGCAAGATGTACCGCTCAAAAATATTGAATAATAAAAATATTATTTTTAGATGAAATATAATCAAATTAATCGATCGCAATGACATCGCATCTAAATAAAAGCTATAAAACCTGGGCATTTTTTTACTGTCAATATGAAAGTCGAATCATGACACAAGAAACACAAAAAAATCATTACCAATTCTGCAGCATCTTACGTATATTATTTTCACAGGGTAAGATTTTTTGTCAGACAAATGTGGAGTTCGCCCTATGGTAAAGTAAAAGAAATTATACTGTGTTCACCGAAATCAAATTAGCTTAGGATAACATAGAATAGTACGTTTAGAGTGTTACAAGTCTGTTTTAAGAATAAAGTCTGAATGAGTAACTTTTTTTACTGATTTTATAAATTTTATGAAGGCAACCTTTTGAAAAGAATAAATTTTATTTCTAATACATTTCAAATCAATTCGTTGATCAGTATTCAATAAACGAATTGTTATGATAAATTTGTAAAAGTAAATATACTGTTTATAAATGAAAATTTAATTTTACCTATAAATGAATTTTTCCTATAAAAAAAAAATTATTTAACCTAAAAAAAAGCATTTTCAGCTCTACTTTAGACACCTTTTATTGTTGTCAAATAACTTTCAGGAAATAAAAAAAAGTACTTTCCTAAACAAACCACCTCGATCACACAATTTGTATGGAAAACCCAATTTCATTTTTATTTCCTAAAAGAATTTCCCGGTGAAAGTTGTTCAGTTTCGTTGGCTGAGCATGAGCAACCCCTATCAGTATTCGGTACGCTGTCCCTTACACCCGGTATAATCTCGTTGCTACACAATACAAACCTGCCTTTACAATCATCTGTATCGGGAATCTCCACAGTAGTCTTCAGCATTCTTTTTTTTGTCTTTATTATTTCATTATTGTATGGAAGTCATCAAAATATCGTTAGTAGGGTGTACATTGTGTATATTGGCAATTTTTTTGTCGTAACTCAAAAAGTTCTTTCGGCCAACTGCGCTTGTATGGTATATCATTTTGATTGTGTTTTGATATATCAATGCGGTATTGTAACTTCTCTTTTGTAGTTCTTTTTTACATGAAAATATAAAAAAGGGTAAGTCAAGTTGATGATGAAGTGTGAAATGTATTGAACATTATTTTGGTTGACAATTTTTTTTGTCTTTCTGCCGGAGCATAAGATATCATAATAGAAGATTTAATGGCAAGCATTGCATTCAGAAAAATTAAACATACCTGCATACGCAACTGCCTTCGTAGTCTAGTGGTCTGAGCCATTGGCTCCTTAATTGGAGGCCGTGGGTTCAGTACCCATAGTCAACACAGAGTTGATAAATTGACGGTTTAGTAAGGACACGTTAAGCTATCGATCCCGGTCGCTTTCTTTTATAGTGGTCGTTACACTAACCGTGTCAGAGGCCTAATATCTGCGTGTAGGCGGTTTGAAAATGAAATCTCTGACACGAGGGTTTATCGAGTCGTTGTTTAACTCGATTAGAAGATGATGCAAGCCATTGAAAATTAAGGAAGCGAAATTGTATTAACTAGAATCGATTCGATACCAGAATTAGAAGTGCGCGGTTGTTATAAAATAGCATGAGTAATAAGTATTAATAGTCACACCAAAACGCCTCAATCCAGATAATTACTAACATTTTAAAGAAACAAATTCACTAACAAAATGTTTTAACGCTATATAAAATAGCGATCATTCCGCCAATTATTCGTAACGAGCCAACTAACCAACTAAATGCTGTCGATTATCGCGACCGCGCTTTCCCGCCAACCAACATCGCGTGAATCCAAGCGAAAATTCGTGCGTGATTTGATAAGCGAGTTTGATATCGAGTATCTTGGTACAGGGTTCAGTACATTTCATTTTAGTCTTCTAGAATTTTATCACCAATGCCTGTACTAAGATACTTGTAATAACAATAGCTTTTTTGATAGATCATTGCGACCGCGCTTTCCCGCCAATACATCGCGTGAATCCAAGCGAAAATTCGTGCGTGATTTGATAAGCGCGGTTGTTATCGATTGTCTTGGTACAGGGTTCAGTACGTTTCATTTTAGTCTCTATAAAATTTTATTACCAATGCCAGTACTAAGAAACTTGTGATAACGATAAATTTTAAAACAATAGTTCGTTTCAATACTACCCTACGGAACCCTAACAAGGCTTGGTGTGTACCTACCCGAGCGATCTGATAAGGCGAGGCGTCTTTAAACTACTCGACCGACTAGTTTCACAAATCGATGTTATTGCAAAATTTATATTTCCCTCATTATACGCTTATCAAGTAGCTAACATGGTAATATAAAGTAAATAATATTATAAATATTAGAATTTGATTGGGTAGTTTACATAAAAATCTAAAAAAACACTCAAGACAATATACCTAAAATGCAGATGCCTATTTATTACCTTTAACAGAAAAAGGTTTTGCAAATAAAAAAAGTTACAAGCAATTTAAAAAAAAAATGTCTCTAAAAATAATAATACCTAGGTAAATTATTTTTTCTCATCTCAACGGCTACACTACTAACATATTTCAACAAGCTATTTTGTTCCCACCAGATATTGGTAATGGAAAATTTAAATACAAGATCCAGATTTAATGACCGCAATATTCAAATTTCTATTCGTTCCCAAAGTATTTATGCAAAAATAATGTCCTATGAGAACAAAACTAAACGCTCCCATAACTGTCTAAGAAATATTGAAAATAATTAATCAAAATTATCCTAAATCCTTCAAGTATCTACCATATTTACCTAATCCGTCATCTCTGAATATTTCCGAATATATTTTCGAAAGAATTTTACAAATTTCATCTCTAACACCTGAGCAATAGAACTTAAATAAAAACCTTCACCAAAAATCAATTGATTAATAATTATTAAGAACCTTAGATATCTAAGTTTAAAGCACAATTTTGTATAGCAAACTAACCGGAAGAAAATAGGGTTGACAAAAAAGATTTGCATACTTTTGCAACGCTGCGGGCGTCACATATTCCATTGAATCAAGTACTTCGGGCATACAAAATACTGAAAAAACTATGCAAATTCCAAAAATATATTAACATACCTTATCTCATTGACATAAGGTTAAAAATATATTGATTTGGAAGAAAATATAAGTTGGTTTTAAACTAGTAATGATGCGTTCAGAATTACTAAACAGGTTTTGTCTATTTAGTATACTTTGAGCGAACTCTTTTTTCTTCGGCGTCTAATAATAAATGATCTAGTCAGACACAGGGATTGTGTATACAAATTTATAGAATCGTGAGAAAAAAATGGCAGAGCGTAACGATTTCTGGCTGACAAAAGATAAAAGACTAAACTTAATTTTGTGGTTCAAATACTGAATTTGACAATATAGGAAGCTCTTCTAAAATCTTCAAAGGCACTATTCCCTAAGTACTACATTTCAGACAAGGTTAAGTTATGCTATGGTGACAGGTTGTCAGCCTACGAGTAAGGTACTTTGTCTTATTTGCAATACTTTGAAATACTCGAATCGTTTACTGGCAATATGAGTATCTCTAGGGTTAGCTAGTATATACTTGGTTTATGCTATACTTTATTACCAGTCCAATATAGAAAAATTAATACAATTATTTATAACATAAATAAAGAGTTATTTTTTGAACGAAGCTCAAAGATTTGTAATTTTGATGTCCTGTCCTGATGTATCAAATCAGTAGGTAGGTACATATTTTAATTATTATTTTTCTTTAATTAATTCTAGTTACTTAAAATTCATTATATGTAACAAGAACACTTGACGCTAAAACGAAACCGTAAAATAACTACAATTACTAAATGGTCACCAAGTTTTTCTACAAAACTATACTTAAAGAAACATTAACCGTGTTATGGTGTATTTGACCTGACCCCTCGACATGGCAAAATGTTAATAATGTTGCAAATAATGTAATTAACATTGTCAATGTTATAATTTCAAGGAAAGGTGCAAGTTTAGTATCGACATGTGATACTGAGTGTAATGTTTATGTAACAGAGTGGACTATAAAGTATTTAGTAAACAAAAAAAACGGCTTAGAAATACCAGCAGAAGAGTCACTAAATATCAATAAAAAATAAACAAGATACATACATAAGCTATTAAAAATTTATTTCTTAGAGAAAGAAATCAGACTCCATAATTTGGTTCAAAGATCTTTTAATAAAATAATGGTATTTAAAATTTAAGTTGTTGAATAGCTCAATAATAAGGTGTGAATGTCTTGTGAGAAGCCTATTAGGTGAATCTGCACTAAATTTTATCGAGTTGTTTATCGACTGCCTCCAAGGTCTAATGATCTGAGCCATGGGCTCTCGTCCCGGAGGTTCAGGTTTCGATTCCCGGTGGGGGACATTGACTGTGTTGTTGTTTCTAGTTCGGTTAGGATATTGCAGGCTGATCACCTGATTATCCGAAAAGTAAGATGGTCAAAACATGGTGTCGGATAGGCATGTAATTTCTCTCTGGTCGTGTCAAACAATCTGTCCCATTGGGATAAGGTATTGAAAGAATAGAGAGTGCACCGTGTGTTGCGCAAACACTTGCTCACTAAAAACTAGTCCCGCGCAGTTGGCCGATCTCAGGGATAGTGGCATCACCGATAATCAGTTGGGAGGACAATCAAGGTAAGGAACTGAATTGATTTCCTTCAATAACTCTAGTCATAACGTAACACCCGATATATTTGCAAGGAAATCTCAAGTACAAGTTAACAGTAGTTAGTATAATAAGCTACTGGAAGTAATAGCTTAACCGGAAGTGAATTAACATAAAGTTATCAAGTGTAACTTAACTCAAGCTATTATGCACAGGCACGCAGAAATGATGGTATTATAATAATTGAGCAACGCCGCGGGTTGCTTAAAACATTTTAGCGAAATGAGAAACTCAATGAAATTACTTTAGAAATTGAGCTGATCAAAGATATTTAAAAATTATTATGTTCAAAGCCATTGAAACATTTTACATCAATATTATTTTATTGATGAAAGAGATATTTTTTGCTAAGGGTTAATACATATTCAAGTTTGAAATACTGTTTCTTCAGAAACTAATTATAACCAAACTGTATAATGTAAGACGTTATTTAATGGTAAAAATCAATTAGTTATTCACGATAACGTTTACTATACTAGCAGTCTAAAGTAAAGTAGCGATCACTTAGTACAATGGACAAGGACATACTTAGTTAGATATAGAAGACAATATGTGTGTGTCTTTCAACGATGTTGACGGTTGTAGATAAAAATATGCATGTATGTATAGTAAATAAATAACTACAAATAATAGTAGAAGTAATAGGACAGTAAAACATATTCATAGAAGTACTTAACTGAAATCAGTCTTATGTATTGTTCCCAAATCACTCAGTTTTCAAAACGAGTAGCAAGAAAGTCTTTCTTATAACGTCATATAAGATGAAGACGTTTTACTATCCCCTATTTCTAATACCCTAAAAACTATGACTCACATCGACACCACCGTTGTTCCAGGGGGGGAGAGCGTAGTGGGAGGGGTCGTGGTGCCCTCCTCCCATGTGCTCCGCCATCACAGACATCCAGTGCACCAGGCCTTGAGCGCCGCCGCCGCCCGACGTGCCTGCGAAGATGAAGAGGTGTAAGATAATGAAGAAATGTATGTAGATGATTTGGTAGGTGAAGTAAAGGACGACGAAGGATCTAATATATAATATGGCACAGATGACAGTCTATGATGGCAATTCTCTGCTATTACAGACAACCAGTGTACTAGGCCCTGATGAAGAGAATAGAAAATAAATTATGAAAAATACGAAGTATGACGAAAAAGGAACAGGAGATATGGTAGTAGGTTTTACATTTGAAATAATTCAATGATGAAGTTTATGTATAGATGATTTTCTAGGTGAATGTAAAATCGATGAAGGAAGAGGCATATTCTTATTAGAAAAAAAATAATTTTAATTTATGGTGGTTTTATCTTGGACCTAACCAGAGGGGCAAATTCCAAACATCTTTTTACAGAAACCGGAGCTGTCTCGAACAGACAACACCGAATGAATAGCAAGGCATGATTAGATATTGATTAGATATGAAAGGTATAAGATCTAAAAGATTAGAGGGACCTAGAAGAGGTGTATGCCCAAGATCTGCTGACCCAGAAGTAGAAGGACTGGATAAGGCTCAATAGATAGAAGACTTGAAGAATGCTCACCAGTGGGCACGGCGGCGGGCTGCGCGGCTGCTTGCTCCTGCCCCCCACCGCCGGTCACCCCCCCGCCACTCCACACGAACGCTGACGACGCTCCTGCCTTCTGGAACAAGAACAATGTGTTACGAGACTGATGGAAACTATGCATGCTCCTTATAATAATTGATTAGGAGGTCATTTAATATAAGACCTCCAAATCTTGGACACATGTTAAGGAAAATATGGAATGATCTTTAGAAAAGATAGCATAGATCTAAAGCTTGTTAGAAACAGAAATATTAATCGTGCTTTAAGATGCACGAAAACTGTTCCGTAAGCGACGGTCCATGCCGAACTAGTCATAACCGACGTGGATACATGTCATGATGAGATATTTCAAATTTAACGCGGTGGTAATTTCCAATAGGATCAGACAGATATCTTGACTGAAATAAAAAGACTAATGTGATAAATGAATATCTGAACATTCGTAGTTACTGTTGTAATTTATTAAATTAATGACGTCTTCACAACAATAGACCTTATACTTAGCATTATTGCCTTAAATTAGGCATTATACGGGGTGTAAGGGACAGCGTCCCGCAATCTTATAGGGGTTGCTCAGTCAACGATACTGAACAACTGCCACCAGGAATTTTTTTCAGGAAATGAAAATAAAAATTTGCTTTTTCATACAAAATGACCACATTGGTCAGACAATTTGTATGGAAAAGCAAAATTTTTTTTTCATTTCCTGAAAAAAAAATCCTGGTGATATGTGTTCAGTATCGTTGACTGAGCAACCCCTTTCAGTTTGCGGGACGCTGTCCCTTACACCCGGTATTTTTATGACGCTTCAAAGACAATATTTTTATTGTCAGTTTACTATTATTGTATTTCAGTCTCAGAAAGATTAATAAATCTTCAAGCAATTTTAATTAACTCAATTAATTAACTAATCAAGCGTATTTATTGTCCATTGACAAAAATGTAACATTGATACTGTCTCATTGGATTCATTAATACAATAAGATTATTTCAAGAAACAGTTTCTAAGCAGAACCGGTTCGGCCTTATAATTAAATTCCTCTTTTACCTCATCAGGTGAATCCGTAACTCGGTCTCCGTTAGTCTCATCATCAGAAGTCTCCAGTCCCAATCCATTGGAGAACAGCATATTCCTCGGATACAAGGAATAGCATTCTGCCATATTCCTTCTTCGTTTACCAAGACTTGCCAGAAAGCTCTTGTACAGTTGCGTTGGCAAGAGGAATGGAGATCGGGTTTGGAAACCATCTTTGAAATTCAGATTTTGATTTCTAAATGGATTTGTAAAGTCAAAGTCGGGTAGGAACTCTTTTTTGATGAAATCTGCTACAGGATGAAGGGACAGAGCATTTTCTGTGTAATCTAGTGCAGTGGTATTATTAATATTAGTTTCTTCGTTTGGGCCATTATTTTCAAGATCGCTGATCTCTGAATTGTCACTCGACAAGTTGCTATCATTCTGGTCAATTTTGTTGTCGTTCTCTTCTCCATTATACTCTTCGAACTCTCTCTTCATTTGCAGATTCATTGGGTTTTTCAAGAACATGTTTGAATTTGAAAGTGTAACAGACATATTTTTCTTTATTGGCACTTATTTTTAAAACACTTTATTTACAAATATAATTTTCTTCGCTACTTAGTTAATATACTTTCATCGAACACAAAAATAAATATTTTCTTAGTAGTTAAAATTATTTAGGTATTTATAGGAACTATCGTTGGGTAGGAGGTGCCTGGACCAAAACTAGAAAAAAACATTTTCACATCAGTCATTATGTTTATCTTTGCTCTAAATTCAAAAGATTCTTCACCCATTTTGAAACAATATTATCTACGCGACTGCCAATAAGATATATTTTATCCAATAAGGCTTTCAAATGACGATGTCTTTAAGATTCTTTAACAATATTTTCATCAGCATCATTCTTATTCGCCACGTCCTTATTCCGGAAACAAACCTCTATGATGACGTCAACATTTTACGTTCTCCACTAGACGAACCTTTACTACCAAACTTCCGCCCTAACCACGTAAGTCAGCCTTAGAATAAAGTTAGCAAGAAAATAAAATTAAAATCGATAGAGGTGAGCGACGTTCGCTCGATATAGGTCGCCGATGTAAAAATATTCGGTGAACTTTCATCTTTTAACTACGTTCGACTAAACTGATTTTAGACACCTGTCTCGTTTGGGGGATAAACTTGTTTGGAACTAAATTGGAAGATATTAGCAAATGTTACAGCGTGCATTGAAAAATATGTAACTAAAAAGACTTTCATAGATCACAAGAATGATTGTAGAGTATTTTCAAACGAAATAATTATTTCCTCGAATCCTGTTTTATAAAATTCATTTCTATGATAAGAATTATTATGTTTATAAAAGGCATAAGGGACGGTATCCCGAAAACTGAAAGAGGTATTAGGTACTGTCGACAAAACTGAACAACTTTCAAAAATAAGTATTCTACTGGGAAATTAAAAAAATGTTTGGTCAGAAGTGGTTATGTTGTACGGGGAAGTAGTAAATCGACACACAGGTAGGTATGTGAATAGACAGAGAAAAGAATTTCATAGGAAGCAACAATCAGAAAATGACAAATTCACATTAGTCCTGTAACTTTACTTGTGTGTGTGTGTGTGTGTGGTGTGTTGTATAGAGGAGTTGGATAACGAAGTGGAATGTCCGATCAGAAACTTGGTCCTATTGGAGCAACTTTGAAAAAATAGAGACTAGAAAAATCATAGAAAACAAAATCAAAAAAGAAAAATTGGAAAATATACACAACAACATGTAAAAAAAACTTGCTAACCAAATTTTAGACCTACTCAAGAAACTGAACAACTTTCACCCAACGGGGAGAATAGGTCAATTAAAAAAAAAAATGGGACTCCCCTATACAAAATAACTCGAACTGCTAGCATATTATGTTTGGTTGGGAGGATATTTATTTTTCGATCTATGTCTTTTGGTCAGTTTGATTTCATTGATAGGTTCATACCTTAAAGTCATCTAAAACCTTATCTTGTATAGGTAACAGTCTTATAATAGTCCTTTAACTTGTGTGGCGTGTTGTATAACGAAGTGTGATGTCCGATCAGAAACTTGTTCCTATTGGAACAACTTTGAAAAACTCAACGGCAATTTAACTTGGAAACGATGTACGGCATTTACATTTTGAAATTGTTTAAAATTTTGCATTTAGTTGTATTTTAGAACCTAATTTTGGATATTTAGAATCATAATAGAGAGACACTATGTTAGACATAGGTAATGTACAAATATGGAAGTAGAAAACAGTTTGAAATACACAGATGAATCGCAAAGTTATGGCCAATGATATAACTAGGTATTATCAAATAAAAAGAGAAGAAATTGCTGATTAATCAAATAAACCAATTACCAACATAGATTACAAGATAGATACACAACATAGTAGTACAATATGCATGAATAAATTAACAAGATTACTATTATAAAACACTTTACTAATAATATTTCTGAGTACTGGAGATGAATATAAGGCATCACTTAAGATAATCCATCATCATCATGTAAAGACAAACATCATAAATTCCTAGACAACCACAAAGTCCATTCTGCAAAATATTAAAAAGAATATACCACTATGATATACCACCAGTAACTTACGTCATCGTCATAAATAACGTAGGCAAATGAAATTCGTAATAACAGAGTATCAGAGACAAAGAAAACTGAATGATAATCGGGTCTAAACACCGCGAAATTTTACACAACACGCAAATGCATACAGACAAAGGCAAAAGACGCACACACATACAGCCTAATTAACGTTATAACGCTAAACCGACACATTTACAACAACCACCGAGCGACGAGCACGTGCGTCGTCTAATTGTACACTGCAATCAAAACTTTCAATTATGAATACCGATTAACTAATTAAAAGTATTAACCAAACCAACTTCGATCACGCTTTTAGGCGCGAAACTACAGCGCGCGTTTTTGTCACATTTCTTTTCTTTATTTTTGAATTTGGAAGGGTTTTTATTGAAACGGGTGAAGAATTTCTTTTGAATTTAGAGCGGCTAGCATGGCTGATCGATTAGTCTAGTTTTTATTATTTTTAATTTTCGAGCAAGGAATTCCGTTATTGTTTAAACATTTTTTGTGGTTTTTAAAAGAATTTTAAAGGAACGTCTAGATGTCTTTACCGCGAGGTATTCGCTATGAAACTCTTCCCGAGAGGTTGCTGCAAGGAAAAGCATTCACAACACATGGATGGTTTTCTTCAGAGATATTCATGTGTGAGTTTTCACGTATAGAAGCGCACGTGTCGGTGGTTTCAGACTTCAGGCGGGCTGCGCCTGTGTGTGTCAGATTCTTAGCATGTGAGTGTGTTTTATGACTCTGAGTGCATCCCTTTCGAACTGCATGCAATTTATATGTGTGCCGTTTTTATTTTTTTTCTAAACGGCGCGGTTCCGTGTGTACGCGGGTGAAATTTTCGTGTATGGGTGCTCTGTTTTTTCGAAACTTGCAAAGTGAAATTTAACTTTAAAGTAGGGCGCTAACGGTGAGTTTCGCTTGCTGTTCGAAAATGTATTTTTCAGTTTTATATCGGCGATATGAGAATCGCGGATAGCAAAGAAAATGTAAGAGGAATAAAAAAATGCATGCATCGTACGTTTTCAGGTAGACACATTTTTCTTAACCCATTTATAGATGGTATCCGTGTGTGTGTGTGTGTGCATCTAGGTGGGTGTAGGGGGGTTCTTAAAAGGGTTGAGAGGGGGGGAACATATAAAAATGATAACGCATCGCAAGACGGCTGCTTTTATGGTTTATTTTTTATTTTTAAAAGTTATTTTTTATTGAAGCGGGGAGAATGGCCGTGGATTCTTCATGTCGTGCCACGAGTACGTTATTATCTTTCTAGAATCATTTTCTAACATGAATTTTCTGAGGTTTATGATTGTGGAAATGTTCATAGCAATATAATTTAGTTCTAATTTAAGAAATTAAATTTTTACATTGTTTTGCAAGTCAGACTCAATAAAACTGAACAGCCAGTTTTTTTTGGAAATGAAAAAAAAATAACTTTCCCATACAGTATGACCACCTCGATCGATCGGTCAATTTGTATGGAAAAGCAAAAACAAACATTCATTTTCTGAAATAATTTTCTGGTGAAAGTTGTTCAGTTTCGTTGACTGAGCAACCCCTATCAGTCTTCGGTATGCTGTTCCTTACACCCGCGGTATGTGTCTGCACGAAAAGCTTAAACTTACAAACGGTAAATCACGAGATTCAACAGAACAAAATGTTAAAAATAGGGTACAAAAAAGTTCAAAAACACCAAAAGAGATGCCCCGGGTGAGGATCGAACTCACGACCTTAAGATTATGAGACTTACGCGCTGCCTACTGCGCTACCGAGGCGGTGGGAGGGGTGGCGAAAATAACCACTTCTATCGGGCGGCTCGCTCGATGGGTAGACGATATTCTTTTGTTTTATTTTAAGATAAGAAAAAATGGCATTTCGAGCGTCAGAAACAGTTTATTTGTGGATGATTTTAATTATTCTTTGATACCATTGACTGACTTTAATGCCAACATTTAAGACAAAATGGGCGCTTTTCCATTCGACCGGCACGGCACCGGCACGGCACCAGCACGGCGACAATCACGTGACAATACCTATGGGAATCGATGACATGCCGTACCGGTGCCGTGCCGGCAAGTGGAAAAGCGTGTCATATAATTTCATTGATTTTCATACATTATGTCATCCACGATACCGTCGACGGTACCGTGCCGTCGCCGTTGCCGGTGCCGTGCCGTCTAGTGGAAAAGCGTAGGTACAATGAGGTGGTACATTGTTAATTTTTACTTTTACTTTTCAACCTAATAAAAAAACTGTAGCCTACTGCAACAAAAAGTCTTGAAAATAAAAATTAAGTATGACGACACACTTCTTTAAAGTCACCCTCAGAAAATTGATGCGAAAACGGTTCGTAGTAAGCCGTTGATACTCTGCCATCACCTTAACAGGCGTGATGATATGTATGTATGTATTGTTAAGTTTGTGTATTTAAAATCCCTTGCTCATGGCCTTCTTTAATATTCTTTTTTAATCTTTAATGCGATTGACGTTTTGCTTACAGGCGTGATTTATTTATACGTATATTTGCTCATAGTCATAAAACACATTTTCTGTGTCCGCACATAACATCCATTTCAATTTCCTAACGTAGAAAAGAAAAAGAAAAAAAAAACGACAAGAAAACGCTAGCTCGGCTCGAAGTGAAAAAAGTACAACGTATAGGGTAAAATATAAAATATAGTCTGCAAAAAATATATAAAAAAGCAACAAAAATATATTATTCTCAAGGCGGGCTCTCACACAGGTGTATTGAGCGTGTGTGGAGCTGAGACTAGGGAAAGCTGTGGAGTAGCATTGATACTAAAACTTTTAGAAATAATTTAATAAATTTAATAATCTAAGTGAATTCTGATCGATGGTCTGGATAACATTGTTCAGCCTGGATAACACTGGAAGACCACCTGCTACTTGGAACAGCACAATAGCTTCGGATATGAAGACGATGGAAGCTTGCCTAGACATGACCCAGAATAGTGAAGAATGGCGCAGAAAGATTCGGAGAGCCGACCCCAAACGAAATGGGAAAAGGCCAAGCATTATGATAATGGTTTGTCTGTTCTTAAGCCGTCGTCAGGAGGAATTTATTTACCAGAAAAATTATCAACCTGTTGTCAGAGATTATAAACATCAGATTCCTTTGTTACAGATTTTATGTCACCAATAGCTTAGGTCGATATAAATTACATATTAGTTAACGTTTAGCAGGTATTTTTGCACCTGAAATTTAACGAATGTAGAACAGATTGACAGAAATATGTCACCATCATTCATTATCATCGCAGCCAGAGTCAGTCCACTGCTGGACATTAACCTCTCCCATTCCACACCACTGAGCTTAGTTTTTAGCTGTTCTCATCCAATCAATGCCTGATTTGGTAAAAATATTTATGTCATTCGCGGCTGAATTTATTTTCTTTTTGAAATCTAATAAATTAACATTAATTGTATCTAAATTCGTTTTATTTTTGAAATCTAATATTTGGATCAATTAGCTGTGAAAAAGCTAAATAAAATCAACGCTGCAAAAATCTCTCAGTATAAAGTTTGAAATACCTCGACTCCACATATTTCCCTGTCCTCTATTTCTAGACCAAATAGCCGGTGCATGCATGTGTGCTTGCACCTCGTTCCTAGGTCTGACGTAGGCATTAGAAATAAGCACTAGCACTGGAAATGTCAAACGTTAACGGTTTTATCACCTACGTTCTAGGGGACGTATTAATTCTTGAACGTAAGCAACTGAGCACGCAAGTTTTTAAACCGCCTATTAGTAACAGCTAATTGACCTCTGATATAGTTTGTGTGATGACCACTATCGCAAACAGCGACCGGGCGAACCTTCAGAAGCACGGAATCATTTTACTTTGCGGAAAAACAGATTGAGCCTGCAATATCCTAAAGAAACTGAGGAAAATTCTACAATTTTCTTCGTCTGTCGTGGCTACGATCTGAAAGTCACAAAGTGATTAATTGACACATACCAACGTTGTGTTCCCCCACTGGGAATCGAACCCACGACATCCGTTACGGGAGTCCATGGCTCAGACCACTAGACCACAGAGGCAGTTAACGGTTTTATCACCTAGGTTCTAGAGGACGGTATAATTCTCGAGTGTAAGCACGCAAGTAGTAACATGTGGGTTTTAATGGTTACTTGTAATGTTTTGTGTTTTTCTGTTGTTATAATTATATTACTGTAAAATGTCAACCTTGTACTTGGTTACGCTATAGGACGACTTTTAATCGTTTTCCATAATATGGAGGGAATTGTATGATTACAAAATAAATATTGCTATAGTAAAAGTGGTAATAAATGTACCATTTGATTTCAGTCTATTCTATAAGTATTCAAACTAAGATATCTTGTAGATTGTAGACTACAAACTCAAAGAAATAACGTCAAGTCAAGTTTTACGTAAATAGTCATTTGTTTGGAAAAAAGTGAAAAAAAATCGGCTCATGTTTTCCACAACTTTAACATCCAAGGTTTTAAGGATGTTATTAAGAGAATTTGGTTATAGTGTTCTTCAAAGAATTACATAATTTTACAGAACTACAACAAAGCTTTATCCTTATTGACATTCAAAGAAAAATCTTCAAGGACAGAAATTCATGGAAAATCTTGATTTACTTTCTAAAGTCTAAAAAGTTCCTTCCAGTAAAGTTTTCATGGAATATGTTGCGTACGCCCACACACAAACCGACTCATATCGCACTTACGCCAGCGTGCACAGTGTAGCCTTTGTGGTCTAGTTGTTTTGGCCAAAATATCTCGATTCGTGGGTCGTGGATGTGATTCTTTACAGGGATACAATTCAAAATTGATAATGTAACTTAATCAAAACGTTTCCAGTTTGGTTAGAATAATACTGACAGATTTTTATCAGTATTAGTAAAGTAATATATCTCTATTTCGGCATCATTTTATTGGTAACTTAACTATTAAATATAAACTAAAATATCATGTCTCAACCGTACTTTTATTAGGACCAATATTGTAATACTTAGGCTCATATTTATAAATCGATCTCAAGATTGAGAGCAATATTAAGTATGGATTTGACAGGTCGTTTTGTACTGAAATGACATTTCTGATACGAACTTAAACTCGCTGTCTTTCTTGAGTGCTGATTATCAATACGGGCCCTAGTATCCCAATAGTTTTATCCAATTTCTGCGACTCAACTTCAGTCAGAATCTATCAGTTGAAAATCACTTCTATCCTAAGTCTTAAATTTTTTTTTTCTGTTGACCCGCCATGTTTGCCAGCCACTGTATCCTTGCAACTCGCGCACTGTAAGGGCGTAAGTGCGATATGAGTCGGTTTGTGTGTGGGCGTACGCAACATATTCCATGAAAACTTTACTGGAAGGAACTTTTTAGACTTTAGAAAGTAAATCAAGATTTTCCATGAATTTCTGTCCTTGAAGATTTTTCTTTGAATGTCAATAAGGATAAAGCTTTGTTGTAGTTCTGTAAAATTATGTAATTCTTTGAAGAACACTATAACCAAATTCTCTTAATAACATCCTTAAAACCTTGGATGTTAAAGTTGTGGAAAACATGAGCCGATTTTTTTTCACTTTTTTCCAAACAAATGACTATTTACGTAAAACTTGACTTGACGTTATTTCTTTGAGTTTGTAGTCTACAATCTACAAGATATCTTAGTTTGAATACTTATAGAATAGACTGAAATCAAATGGTACATTTATTACCACTTTTACTAT
>JARACY010002205.1:0-45579 GCA_029255725.1 Scrobipalpa atriplicella | reverse complement strand
AGTGATATCCCTTTTATTCAAGTGGGAAAGAAAGAGACGTCGATAGTTCTGTGATTAATCGTCATAATATTTTCTATGCCGAAAAATTGTTCAGAGTTTGTACAGAATGTTATCCAAATTCAAAGCAATAACTAAAATTATTTATAAGTAGTTTTAAATTAATTTTTGTTGTAAATATTTTATATTTTTTATTTACCAATAAACGAGCTCTTTTACTGGTTATTTATTAGTTTTATTTTTGAACATTTATGCATATAATTATGATTGAATAGAAGGATTGAAAATAAAAGAAATATTTTTCAATAAATCAGGAACTTTATTTTACGCTATATTTACAAAAATACAAACCTCTCAAAATATGTAATAACTAAATATAAATCTAGGTATAGCTTTAACAACCAAAGTCTAGAAATAGAAAGATGGCATGTTACCGTATTAAACTCACAAGTACATGCTAACTTTTACAAGCAATACAATACAATGAGAGTTCTGATTGAATTATGCGAATTATTGGTACAAATCTATGGTACAAATAGACGGTGGGCACATCAGATGTTAAGCAGACATACTTCAGTCGAATGACTACATTCAAGTATCCAACTGTGCTTTGATATATTTATTTAGTTTTTTGACATGTTTTTTATACTCACTTGAAATCTAAGACAGCCTTCTTGATCTCCTCGTCGCTTGTTTTGAGCAGGTGCTGGTAGTCGCCGCCCGCGTGCCACGGGTAGAACGAGTGGTATCTGCAATCAGAAATCCAGCCATCAATGTGCTGCGGTGATATAATAGTAGCACCCCATGAGCCAACTGCCTCCGTGGTCTAGTGGTCTGAGCCATGGGCTCACGATCTGGAGGTCCCGGTTTCGATTCCCGGGGGGGAACACAAAGTTGATATTTGCATATTTATAACTTTGTGAGTTTTCTCCAGTTTGGTTAGGACAATGCAGGCTGAATCCACCTGATTGTCTGGAAGAAAACGGATTCCGTGCTTCGGAGGGCACGTTAAGCCGTCGGTCCCGGTCACTGTTTCTAATAATAGTGGTCGTTACTGGTCGATGTTGCTTCACCCACGTCCGTAGGAACTACCTTAAAAACCCTACACGTGACCCCGGGCGGTGCTAAGAGTGCAACAAAAACCGGCAGCTGCACCTGTCCTCTGGACCTCGCAGCAAATAATCCCATACGATAAATAAAAAAATAACGCCATGAGCCGGGTGTAAGGGACAGCTTCCCGCAAACTGATAGGGGTTGATCAGTCAACAAATCGGAACAAGAAACTTTTTTGGATTTTTTTAAAAATTTACTTGCCCAGCCACAAACAATGATCACCGCATTCTCATCGGAAAATTTGTATGCGAAATGAATTGTTGTTCTGTTTCGTTGACCGAGCGACGTCTATATCAGTTTGCGGGAAGCTGGCCCGTACACCACTCAACAAAAAAATATACGGGAGATGGACAGAAGCGTTTCTTGTGTAATTTTTGACGCTTGCCAATTTGGCTGGCAAGCTTTGTGATTATGGTAAATTGTAGTAAATACCACAGACTAAGGAAGGCCATGTTCTGAAGTATAAAACAAGTGGCTATTACGCTATATATGCTTGAACGGTACCGGTGTTTCCATCTTAGTACGCACCTGATCATCCAGAGCCCCTCCTTGGGGAACTTGGCCTTGTTGTGCACGAGGAAGCGGTACAGGTACTCGTCGTGCCCCCACGACATCAGCAGGTTCTCCAGACCACAGTGCGGCTGGTACATGCCATATTCAGTGCTAGAAAAAATTGCATAGCCAAATTACCATCTTCATAATATTAGTTTATAGATAGATACCTATATCCTTCCATGCTGGACTGGGAGTGAGAGAAAAACATAGAATGTGCCAGCTGCATATCCTCCCGGGCATGCTGTAAAAGTCAGCTAAGGGCTTCGAGGGTTTCAGTACTGTAATTTAGGCGATGGGCTGACAACCTGTCACTATAGCAATATTCAGATCCATCTGGAATAACCCTCAAAATTTGTCAGACATGGCGGAACGACCTATGTTTAGGTTGTTTACGCTCTGCCTACCCCATTAGGGATAAAAGCGTGATTATATGTATGTATGTATGTATGTATAGATAGATACCTAAATGAATGAGCATGACAAACGCAGGAACCTTAGCAGGTGTTGCTGTTTTTATGAAATGTCATGCTCGCTACGCTCGCTATAATAGTTAATATGCCTCGATCAATGAGAATGAGTGTCATTAATAAATTCCAATATCGGAACTCTGACGCCCGTTATGCTCGCGAAATGATTATAAACCTTGGTCATTGACGTGACATCTCGCGCTCGCCACGCTCGCCATATACCTACTCAAGTTAAACTACCTAGTGCTATTATATATTCTGTGCCGTGGTCTAGCGGTCTGAGCCATGGGCTCACGACCCGGAGGTCCCGGGTTCGATTCCCGGTGGGGGACAATGACTTTGTGTTGTTGTTTCTAGTTTGGTTAGGACATTGCAGGCTGATCACCTGATTGTCCGAATAGTAAGATGATCCATGCTGTGGGATGGGCATGTAAATAGTCGGTCCTGCGCCTGATTTCTCTCTGGTCGTGTCAGTCAATCTGTCCCATCAGAATAAGAGATTGAAGGAATAGAGAGTGCACTTGTGTGTTGCGCAAAAACTTGGGCACTTAAAAAGTAGTCCCGCGCAGTTGGCTGATCTCTGGGAGATTGGCCGCCGTCACCGAAAATCGGTTGGGAGGACTATTATTATTAATATCTTGCGCGTCCGACACCCCTAACAATAACGGGTGAAATTGTAATCATCCGACAAATTTTGAGGGTGAGTTCAGGCCACGAAACTGAACAACTTTTCCTATGAAACATAGGCCATCAGACGGAAAAAAAAGTTTGGTCTTTCATAGTGAAGTCAGTCAGCTGACGGGGCCGTTTGTATGGGAGGTCGTTTTTTTTTAAGTCTGACGTCTAATGTTCCATGGGAAAAGTGGTTCAGTTTCATGAACTGAACTCACCCTCAAAGTTTGTCGAATGATTTCGTGGATATGGTGGATTTAGTGGATACTGTATTTACTTAGTTTTACTATCAATCACTATTATAAAATTAGTCTTGAACCTTACTTGTATTTGCTGTTGTAAGTGTCTGGATTCTCCTTGAAGCTGTCGTCTCCGTAGACGATGGACTTGCCCCACTTGCAGCCCAGCGCGAACGTGTCGCCCACCACGCACCACTGCGGCTCCTCGTAGAAAGCCATCACCTATGAAGAGATAAGACATAAAAAACTGATTAACTGACTCTGTTGCTTGTACTTTAGTGAAGATTTTTAGAGATAATAAATAGTACGATGCTGCGAAGTACATGGATCGGCATTTTTATGCGTTCGAGCGGGAGTAATTATCCCTTCTACTCTAAGCCGATTCTGCAGCGGACTTTTAGTAGCTGATTGGTGCAGTAAAAATGTGGAAGATCGTCAATAGTTAGTCATTAGTTTCTTACTTTGGCCGATACTGGCTCGTGCCGGCTAGGTTCTTATCGCTTATCGATTAGACTCAAAACAACGCCCAAAGTCGAGGTTAGGAGGCTCTTTGTTAGGAGGCTCTTTGTTAGGAGGCCACTTGTCGCGATCTTTGTTGACACAGCCTTTTTCGAAAGCATCTATTAGGTCGCCACCGTTTTCTAGGTCTTCCTCTCCCTCTCCGGCTATCGAGGTGGACCTACTCCGTCGTTAGTCTGGCCCATCACTCTGGGTGCATTCCGCACACATGACCCGCCGGAAAAAATGCTTACCTTGCCCAAGTCATGGATGAGTCCTATAAGCTGGAACCAGTCCTGGTCAGGATGGTCCCTGCGGATCCTCTCCGCGGTCTGGAATGCGTGCACGATGTTGGGTAAGTCGGTATCAGGGTCCGATTCATCCACTAACTCGTTCAACTTGATCAGGGCGTCCTTGATCGTGGACTTGAAGGTGTTGAATTGCAACCATTTGTCCATTTTAGCTGAAAAAAGAAACAGTAATGTCTACGACTGTAGGAGAGCGGTCAAGATCTTTCTGAAGAAGATGAGAAAAGCGACTGAACTCGATCTTCAGTCAGCACTTTTCATCCTTTCTTTGCCCTCTGCCTTAAGAACATCAACGCCCCACCAAGTATCAGGCAGGATGCTTTACACTACGCGTTTGCCGATTCGTGACCACTGAACTACTATTATACTAGCGTATATGGAACAGCCATCACGAACATACGACATGTACCCAAAATTCAATAAGGCGTCCGCACGAATTTCGTCCGTATTTAATTTTAAAGGGTTTATATTGACGTAATTACTTATGAAAACTTATTCTTTTTATATTAATACCCAGTGCGACATGTTTCTTATTTTTAACTCTTTTTTTTTATTAAGAAATCGAGCCAGACCACTAGTATGAATATGAGTGCATGCACACATATTAAATGGGACATAAAGTGCTTGGATGATGTCTGCTCCATACTTTAGCTCAGTGTTCGTGACCCCCCACTCTAGAACCCAACTGCAACTTACCCTTGACAAAGTCCACGGTCATGTTAGTGTGCATCTCGTAGTAAGTCCTCCTGACCCTCATCTTGATGGGATCCTCGTCATCCACGGAGTAGTCTCTGAACGCGTCTATCGGTTTATCGTCGTACACGGCCTCCGGTCGCAGCAGTAGCGACGGGTCCAGCATTTTTACAGGAGAGTCCTGGGATAAATTATATGGTTTCATTTTATTAGCCTTTTAGTTAACAGTCCAGCCGGGACATCAGATTAAAAATTATTGATTTTAGGTGCGGGCGAGCCACTAATTTTTGTTTTGAAACTAGAAACAGCCACCCAAACTCATGGTCCTCGGTCGGGAATCGAATCCGGATCCCAAGGCTCGGACCGCAATACTAAGCATTCCAACATGTGCTTAAATTTTAAAACGTGTTAGCCATTTTCATTACGATCGTACGTAATATTAATTGGGTTTTCATTTGTTTTTAATGCGTGTTTGATTAATTTTCTGTTATCCGTATTTATTTTATTTTATAAATAAGTACTGAATACTTATCTATGAACCAAACGAATCCATGAACCTGTTAAATCCTTGCTTATTTCACTGGGCATTTAATTTATAGCTTACCAGACCCACGGCTTAATGAGCGATCCAGACCCGCGGCTTAATGAGTGATATTATGGGAATCAGATATTTTCCCGCGGTAAAAAATAGTCTATGTTTCATCTTTTCTTGTATTCTAAATTATACTGATTTCAATAATTAAAAAAATGTGCGATATAATAATATTGCCATTAGTATGTAAAAATAACACTGTAAAATGTAGAATTTACTCACTGGTTTAGGCTTCATTTTCGGTTGTTTATCGTGTGTAACCGAGCACAAAACTGCGCGCGCGGCGTCGAGATGTGATCTTAAATGCGGCGTGGTGGGTCGCGGGCCAAGAGTTATCAGCTTATCACTTATCGAACAAGACGTCACTATATGGCGAAAATGACCATAACAATGATGATTTGGTAATAAACAGAGCTAAACCTTGAGCGAGTTTAGGGTCATTGGTTAATTCCTGGTTATTTGTCCAAAGTTAAAAAAGCAAATCAAATTAGAAAGCTATAAAACTATTACCTTCTTCTTCTTAGCGTGTCGATGGCAGACACTATTACCTATCTCGATTATTATATTTTGGGGTGGGATGGGATCTACCTCCTAGTGGTCCACCCCGGGCAACGGCAACACAGGTTTGTCTGTGAATAAGTCCGGCTGAATGATCCCAACAAAGCGGTGGTAGGCTCCGCAAGGGGCCGCCTGGCTCGTGACCACCCTCTCACCGGAGTCCGGCGCCAAACAGCTTGCTGTGTTCCGTCGGTGCGTGAGACTACTAGTGCCTTAACAGGAGTCTTCTGGGTTAGCTCGCTCCATCGTCGGCTCTGTCACGGTCATCGCTGACCTTTGTGTCTAGAGTCAAGAGCTAGCCCATTCCAAGTAAAAATAAAATAAAATATTAATTTAATTATGATTATGATAGCCGATATGTCTTGCTGAATTTAAATCGGTATGGAATATCTACAGAGATAATGGTGTTAATTCAGGACGCACTATTACTAATTCTAATTCTTAGTAGCGCTGTCACTTTCTTAACTTTGACATAAGAACAGGATAGCAAACAAACACGTGACTTTGACATTCTTAATTTGACGTACGGCGCTTTAAATAAGGAATGACCATAGAGCGTGCACACTAATTTTAATTAATTTAAGCAGTCTTATGTCAGATAAGAAATGTCAAACTCACGTATTTGTTTGCTATCCTGTTCTTATGTCAAAGTTAAGAAAGTGACAGCGCTACTAAGAATTAGAATTAGTAACTGGACGGCGTGAATTGAGGCCAATGTAATGGAAATAATAATGCTGCTCTTGATAAGTTGTTAATTTGTAATAAATAGTTATTTTTACAAAAATATTTCAGTCAGAGATTAGTATTACGAATTTAAATAAAACATTTCTAATTGCGTGTGTAAACATGAAACAAAAATACCACATAAAACAACTACTTACTTACTTATTTTACAACTAAAGACTACAATATAAAAATAACTATATACATAAATATTTATATATCAATGCTACCAATACATAAACAAATACTTCTAACAAACTACGACCATAATAAAAATAGCACCGTATTATCCAGGTCCGTACTCAGAACTCGCACACTCCCGGGATGTACTTGTCAATGAGTTTCTCGTAGTAGGGCCACAGGGCCTCAATGTCGGGGACCCCACCACTCTTCGTGTACAGGTCGTATTGGCTGAGGGAATTAGAAAACTTTTATTAGGTACTTCTTTCAAATATTTGAAAACTAGTTTTTCAAATTGTGATTGCCGATCAATTTGCTATGTTTTCCCGTGGAAATAAAGGCCTTTCCCGCGGTAAACCGAAGCCTGTGTTGCTTCTGGTTAAAATATATTCAGTTCTTCCATAGGTAATATTTATTTCTAATAGAAATATTAGTTCTATAATAATAGGATGTCTGGGTACGAGATTATAAAATGTAAGGGCAAAGCCTTATGCTTGTCGTAGTATTCTTCTTCTGTCGTGTGGGTTTCGAGTCGACTGACACAAGGGGAATAGTAAATCCTCCTTGTATTGACACGTAGTTTGTCTTTTATGGCTTCTAAAGGAATACTCACTTGAAGTCCAGCACCCATTTGCGAGTCTCCTCGTCTTTCTCGTTGGTGAGATGACGGTAGTCGCCGCCCGCGTGCCACGGATACAGGGAGTGGTACCTACGGATGAAATATGGATTTTACATTCAATTTACTAATGTTTTTTTCTACAGCTCTGTCAATCTCGTAAGGGATAGAGGCTTGTTATACTTATATGTGTATGTAATAAAATTAGGTAGGTTTCCGAGACAAACTGAGAATATCGGGAAATGAACAAAATTGATATCAGAAGTGGGATATAACAACGCACGCATATTAGCCTAGTTTTTATAACGAACTTCCCCGACAACCCTGAACAATATAATAATGAACTATAAATTAAAACACATAAACATAAAGTCACGCCTTCATTCCTTACGGGATAGGCTATAGGATAGGATTCTGGAATTCATTACCTGATCATGCAGAGCCCTTTATCAGGTATCTTGGCCTTGTTGTGTTTGAGGAACTGGTACATATACTCGTCATGACTCCACGAGACCAGCAGATTGTCCAGCCCGCAGTGAGGCGAGTACATGCCGTATTTCGTGCTACAAGTAAATAAGGGTCGTATTTATAAAGCGATCGCAAGATTGAGAGCAATATTAAGTATGGATTTGACAGGCCGTTTTGTACTGAAATGACATTTCTGATTCAAACTCAAACTCGCTGTCACTCTTGAGAGCTGATTATAAACGGGCCTTAAGTGTTGGATTATTTATAAGTACAACCTAATAATTTATAGGAATACAAAAATAATAGTATTTTTTTAATAAGGACGTAAAATCATGCATTAGTTTCTAGATAATAAACGGCAAATGATTAATTACTTACTTAATTTTAAAAAATGGCTTGATCATTTTCTTTAGCTCATTCTGCTCATTAGTTGGTCTATTCAATTTCTATTTAATAGTAAGCAGCATTTTTTTGCTTTGCAGAGGGTTCGGCTATTTTGCTTCTGGGTGTTTCTTGTGGTTCATAGCAATGACACCATAAAGAAGATTCTAGGGATGTCACTTATAAGAAGTGGCTCTAAAATCCGGAAACATACTTGTATCTGGGATCGTAGGTGTCTGGGTTATCCCTGAAGCTTTCTGATCCATAAACGATGGAGTCAGCCCACTGACAGCCCACCACGAAGGTGTCTCCCACCACACACCATTGGGGCTCGCCGTAGAATGCCATTACCTGTACGGATAACATTTAAAAAATATATGATATATGACAATAAAAGTCACATAATCATGGTTTAAACCTGTGAACTTTTGAATAATACCCTTACGTGGCCCTAACACTCTACCTACGCTAGCTACCGCAGTCATATCATAATGCAGTCATTGGGGGCATATCGGCCGCACACAAAATCACTAAATCTTGACTTAAATGGTCACCTGGCATTTTATGTCCTGAGAGAACAGAAAGGGACGGCAATAATGTTAGTTAAGTTTGTGTGAAAGAAGATATGTCTATACTCCATTCATTATTTAAAAATAATTCCTGCCATAATAAATGACCATTTTAGTATGGGGAAAATTATTTTTTAATAATAAATGGAGTATATAACGGGTGTGAGTGTTGATTTGACTGACGGCTGACAGGGATGAATGAAAGTAGAAAACATACTGCACCGACCGCAAATAAATGGAATAGAATGATGATGATGATGACAAACCTCGTCATCACCATAATCAGTAGAAAGGTCTCATTAATGAATGACCTAGGATATTATCTTAATCCTAGCAAATTACTCGTCCAAGTTATCGCAATGAACTTAACCTAGTGGTGTGACAAGATAACTGGCCACAAAGTTCATATTTATAAATTGATATGTAGGTATTTCTCCTATATCATATACCATAGTCATCCAAGGCGTCTTATGTAAGATCATGATATGGAAAATTTCTACACATAGTGCGATGGTAAACATAATAATCTAAGTTTCAAGTTCATACAACATTCAAAAAGGTTATCGACAAGTGTTGTCAAATTAACATTATCTGCTGCTCGCGAAAAATAGCCGTAGCGAGATGACCGTCATAAATAAAATAAATAAATTAAACTAATTTTTCTCATGTTGTTTTTGTAATATGATTTGTTATCTAGTAAAATTGTACTGTTTTTAACGGGAACGCGATCGTCACTGAAATCTGTATGGAGGACTTATTGAGAGCTAGCACCTATAATAATACGGTCGTCACATTTCCAGCTGTAGGACTGCATAACACTGCATTGATCTTGTACGTGAATTAGCGATCCAAGCCCCAAGGGGGAAGATAAAGTTACTTTCGGTCTCGGTCACTGCTTTGGCATGGCTTGGCACTAGAGTCCATCGACTCGGCAATCTACTATATGATAGAATATGTGAAGCTATACCTTGCCCAAGTCGTGGATAAGACCAGTCAGCTGGAGCTGGAACCAGCCCTCGTCAGGGTGGTCTTCACGGAGCCTCTCCGCGGTCTGGAAGGCGTGCACGATGTTCGGCTGGTCAGTGACTCATCTACTACTCATTCAATCTGATGAGAATGTCTCACCTTGCCCAAGTCGTGGTTAAGACCAGTCAGTTGGAACCAGTCCTCATCAGTAATGTAAGTATATGTTAAATGTTGATAAACCAAACAAATAAATATAATACTGGGTGTAAGGGACAACGTCCCGCAAACTGATAGGGGTTGCTCAGTCAACGATACTAAACAACTATAACCAGGTTTTTTTTTTCAGGAAATGAAAAAAAAATATATTGTTTTTCCATACAAATTGTCTGATCGAGCTGGTCAATTTGTATGAAAAAGCAATTTCTTTTTTCATTTCCGGAAAATAATTCCTAGTGATAGTTGTTCAGTTTCGTTGACTGAGCAACCCCTATAAGTTTGCGGGACGCTGTCCCTTACACCCCGTATAATATAATCGAGTGGTCTTCACGGATCCTCTCCGCGGTCTGAAAGGCGTGCACGATGTTCGGCACGTCGGTATCAGGGTCTGACTCGTCGACTAGTTCGGTCAACTTGATGACAGCGTCTTACCTTGCCCAAGTCGTGGATAAGACCAGTCAGCTGGAACCAGTCCTCGTCAGGGTGATCTTCACGGATTCTCTCCGCGGTCTGGAAAGCGTGCACGATGTTTGGCAGGTCGGTGTCAGGGTCTGACTCGTCCACCAGATCGTTCAACTTGATGAGAGCATCCTTGATGGTCGACTTGAAGTGGTTGAATTTCAGCCAATTGGAGCGTTTTTCTGGTAGAGAATAAATACATATTTATATATACGTATATTATCGCCTAAATCATAATACACTATAACCCTCGAATCTCTTTGCTGGTTTTTACAGCTTGCCCGGGAGGAGAAGCTTCTGGCAAACTCTTCATCCAGCGAGGAAGTTTACAAGGCCTCTTTTGCATCTGTGGCCATTCATATCTGCAGCGCAGTTTGCCAAAGTGCGTATTATGAGCAACCTCAACCTTGTGCCTTGAATTATCCTGCTGACGTACCAACAGCAAGGACAGTTAAGGTCACCCACTTTCAGGATGTCAATTGCTGGAATTGCCTGTGGGAATTGCATTCTCAAAGGCGTAGTAGTGGGCATTGAGTAGTTTATTTATAGTCTAGCAATCACGTGATGCAGGAAAATGATGAGGATGCGTTCGTAGTAGAGTAGGAGTAGCACGTGATTGCATGAGCGGGGGTTTTCATAGAGAATTCTGTTTGGAATTTTGCAGGGTGTCCAATCTAACTAAACTGGGTAAGCAACCGGAACAGTCTATGTTTTTCTATCGCTCCCAGTCCAGCATGGAAGTATGCACTACTACTCATATACGGGGTGTAAGGGACAGCGTCCCGCAAACTTATAGGGGTTGCTCGGTCAACGAAATTGAACAAATACCACCAGATTTTTTTTTCAGGAAATGAAAAAAAAAATAACTTTTTCATACAAAATGACCACATCGATCAGAAACTTTGTATGGAAAAGCAAATTTTTTTTTTCATTTCCTGAAAAAAAAACCTGGTGATATGTGTTCAGTTTCGTTGACTGAGCAACCCCTATCAGTTTGCGGGACGCTGCTGTCCCTTACACCCGGTATATACAATCACACCTTTACCCCTAATAGGGTAGGCAGAGCACCACTTCTGACAAGATTTGAGCGTTATTTCCTATAGATCTGTAGGTATATTGCTGTAGTGACAGATTGTCGGCCCATCCCTTAATTACAATATACTGAAATCTTGGAGTCCTTTAGCTGGTTTTTACAGGATGGCCGTAAAGAGAAGCAGCTGGAACATTCTATATTTTTCTATCGTTCCCAGTCCAGCATGGAAGAACTCTCAGAAGATCAGATCATTGGACCTCTTTTGGAAAGAGAGTTTTATTTGGCTGCTATACTCACGTTTGACCAAGTCCACGGTCATGTTGGTGTGCATCTCATAGTACGTCCTGCGCACGCGCGCCTTTATGGGGTCGGACTCGTCGACTGAGTAGTCGCGGAACGCGTCGATCGGTTTGTCATTGTACACCTTTTCTGGGCGCAGCAGCTGCGACGGATCGATGAGGGACACTGGACCCTTTGGACAGAAACGAATAATCAGCAGCATCATTAGTATAGAGAGATCGAATACATAGGTATGCAGCGAGATTTTTCCTTCACCAAAGTTTAAAGGGCTTATTTAGATCATGAAACAGAACTTTTGGTTTGAAAAAATATAAAAAAGTATCAACAGTTCTACAAGTATCTCCTTTAGCCAGTAGATTAATAAGGATTTTTTGTAAATTTTATGATAATTATAAACTATACTCACTTCAGTCATGTTGCAAATCCGCGTCTGCACTGGATGCTTCAACCGAGCTAAGGGCTGCGTCACAATCACAACCACCGGCCTTATATTGTAATTGCGTCGGCGGCGGCGGTGCACAAAGATAATGTGATATAGCTAATCCGGTGTGTCCGATTGGATGACATCTTCCGATATGCAATTTTACCTTATCTGATCATGATCATCATGGGCACTTATGGGAGAAGTATTTACTTAGGTTTTGGCAAGCCCATCAAGGGCAACTGTTGCAAGTTAGTGCAGAATGTTGGTATTTTTTTTACTACTGCTCGTACTTCCAAGTCCATCTTATTTTGTTATCCAAGCTTGCCAGAACAGACAGCTTTATCTCAACTATAGCTTTTATAATTGTTTTATATTTTATGTTCGATTTGAGACTAGTAACGTCGAAATTGCCCCATAAATGAATAACCAGACAGTTAGCTACCGTATTGATTGCCTTCAGAATCCTCCGGATTTACGCATGGTCTGTACGCAGGGTTTGGCTATTAAAAGGCTGTCTGATAATATTTTATTAAACTTTATTTTTGTCATTCGTAAGAGTATGTTATCTTATTATTTGGTAAATAATATAAAGTTTTGTTGAAAGTCAAATTGTGAATTGTAGGAATCGACAACTAACTTCTTTCTTTTTCTTAATCTTCTTTAATTAATAGGTATTTTCTTACAAATATTTTAGACATTGTAAATGCATGCTTAGCGCGCTTCAACTAAACTTTATCTTTATTAGTAACCTTCTTGTAAACATGCGCGGTGCAAATAGTATAATAAACAAAATTGCTTTTCTACAAGATAATAAAGATAATCAGAACCCTTACGACTTTGGGTTCTGTGTTTATGTAAGTATCTATAATTGATTAACAATGGAAGTAGATACGGCAGATGTTGGGAAATATTTCGATATTATAATATTAGAAGATTATTTTTGCACACATTGTTTAGAAACAGTTTTTACACTGTATACTTGTACTTATTTAGTTTATTTAAATTAAACTAATGTGCGGTGTAAAAACAATAATTTAAAGCGGGTCATGCATACGAACGAAACAACTGTAGGACATAATAGGACGGAGTGATGAGATTAGACGTAGGCATTATGAAATGATAAATAAAATATTCCATTGACTACGGAATCCTAATTTGTCTATTATTGTAGATGGTGGGTGGCATGATTTATCATGGCTTGATTCAGCGGGAATCACATGCAATAGACAACGATAGAAATCATGTGACTTATGAAATAGATAGTACCTACCTAAATGACGGAAATCTTATTGTCTCTTACTCACAATTGCAACTGTCAGTAACACATTTACAATCCCTTGGTGTTTTTATCATGGTTTTTATTCAACACAACAGTTTTTTTTTTTATGTAATAATAAATTGACTCGTTTTCAACAGAATTATTTCATGTACGTAGCGAGAACATTGTCTGTTAACTTGGAAAACCCCACTTCTAACTAATCAATGGGGAAAACCCTACTAATAACTGATCATAACATAACACATACATACAATCACGCCTTAATCCCTAATGGGGTGACCAAACAAAAGTCGTTCTGCCACGTCTGACAATTTTTGAGGGTTATTTCAGATACTATTGCTGTAAGGTTGTCAGCCCATCGCCTTAATTACAATACACTGAAGCCTTCGAATCCCTAAGCTGGTTTTTATAGCTTGCCTGGGAGAAGCAGCTGGCACTTTCCATGTTTTTCTATCACATCAATGAGGCCAAATTCGTGCAAATTCAATACAAGCGATAACTTCAATAGGTTTAGGGTTAGCACATGACTAAGGCCATGAAAATAGATTCATAGGTATACGGGGTGTAAGGGACAGCGTCCCGCACTGAACTGAACAACTATCACCAGGTTTTTTTTTTTCAGGAAATGAAAAGAAAAATTTGCTTTTTCATACAGAAGGAACGCCTCGATCCGACAATTTGGAAAAGCAAATTTTTTTTAATATCCTGGAAAAGAATCCTGGTGATAAGTGTTCAGTTTGGTTGACTGAGCAACCCGTATAATTAGGTCTTTTTAAAAACTTGCCAAGCTATAAATCTGGACATTTCGTTAAATAACGTTTTGCCTACAAAGATCAAGGTTGTCTATTTTGTCTGAACCATAATAAATAAGTAAATATTGAACAAATGTTACCGTGCCCTCTTGATAACCTTTAATTTTTACGGCCTCATGATAGTAGTTGTTTATGTAATTTTTATGACATAATTATTATTTATCAAGAACTCATGTACAGTCAGCAACAACATTACAAGATTTAGAAAAACCTTTTGGTATCAGGTGATAGGTTCCTTCTAAGCATGGACGAAGAAAGATCAGTATTTATTTATATCATGCGATATTCTATGTTTGTGTGTATCAAAAGGCAAATGTTGTGGTCAGCGATTACACTTGTGCTGTGGTGCAAGCAATTTTTCTCGCTAACTGTACTTCTTGCAAAGCGGCCTTAAGAAGGTCGGTCGAGATACGCGAAACAAATAAGTATAATGTACTTAAATACTATACAAATATAAAGCAATTTTACCTTTTCTCTGAGTTTTTATTTTCACAGTCAAGCAGTTCTAATAAAACGAAATATTTTACGATAAACTACATTTATTTGTATTTCATATATTCAAATTGATACATAATAATCTAGTATTAATAAGGCGTTTTATACAATAAAACATGAGGAGGTATATCTTTGCTATGATAAAAAAGGTCCGATTGTATTCTAAACCTACTTTACTAAAATAATGGGTTTCTTCAACGGTATACTATACAAAATATTATCCGTATCTGAACTTATTTACAAAATATCGAAAATTATAATAACAACAGTGAAAACAGAAATTAAATTGATCAATCTATCTCTCTCTTCGAAACGAAATGTTATATGTTATAGTTTTCTGTTCTTTTTATATAGCAAAAGTAAATTTTAGTGCCTAATAAAATTTTAAGGAAATTCGATAACATTTTCTGAATTTGGGAAATATAATGGATGTCAATTTGTACAGTTTGTGATGGACTTAAAAAATAAAGTATACTTTAAGCTAGATTCGTTGACAGGTTTAAAATCTATAACTATTTGTCTTTTATATCGGTACAATACACACTAAAAACACTTTCAAAAGCGCAATATGCGCGCCTTTGGTTTTTTTGCTACAGATTCCTTTACAATTTACACAATTTTAGTAGCCAATATAACTACTGCTTTTTCAAAACAATCAAATAAATTATTGTACCAAAATCACCCTTTTTAAATCATATCAGAACGCCCACAAGTAAAAATCTTCAATACATTATTAAAAAAAACCTGGCTTGGTGCGTTCTCACCGCGAGCATTCGTTCGTGAGCGACCTGCGCACGCATATGCTCTCTATGTAATAAATAAGCATAATGGCGTCCATAGGTAATCTATGCACGCGCATGTTGCTCGCGAACGAATGCTCGCGGTGAAGACGCACCTTATTATTTACAAACAAATAAAAAGCACATACCCTAGTCCCCGTTGACACTAGGCTGGGAGCCCGAATCGTTCTCACTGTCACTCGACCACTCCCCTTCGCTGTACTCTCTTTCCTTCTTTACCTTCTTCTTTCTCCTTCTGCTTACTTCTTCATCGGATGAGGACGAGTCTTTTTTGGAGAGCTGCGGGCTGTCTACTGCGGTTTGTAGGCCTAGAGCTGGAAAAAATATTTTGTTGAAAATAAACAAAGTTCATGACGAATTGAGAACCTCCTTTTGTAAGTCGGTTAAAAGGAATTAAATAAGCTTTCTTCAAATAAAGAAGGGCGTTGTTGTTCTTACTTAAAAACGCAGACGATTTTGAGAGATACCAACTAAAGTTCATAATAATATCCTGTTTTTCTGTCAGTTTTAGGACTCCAAATGGCGTTGGACTGGACTAAACAATTCAAAGTGTATTTATCTCATCTCGTATATTTTGATCTGTATATTATATTAGAATATTTAAAATTGAATAACTAGTATGTACTCCATAGTTAAGTTACCTAATTCCTTAGTAGGTGAGGAGGACCGTAGCTCCTTCAACGTAGACGTAAGATTTATGTTCGGTGGAAGTGGATGATCGATTTCCTCCAGCTCTTCATCCTCTGCCAGCTCCGGAGTGCACTCACGCCGCTTCTTCTTTTTTGCTTTGGAGCTTTTCTTCTCTTTTCTACGTTTCTTCTTTTTTGAACTGAAAAAAAAGATAATTTTGTTTAAAACATTGTGATCTTATGCGTGGTTCGTCCTTAGAACTCTTCATAAGACAGAGGCGAAGGTAACCTATGTGTACCCACCTATAATAAAATTTCTTTCTCCATCTAATAAATCTTTCAAAAAAAATGAAAAAAATCAAATAGATTAGCTAAGCGGTTATGAACAGTTATTCAGTTATTCATACTTCCATGCTGGACTGGGAGAGATAGAAAAACATAGAATGTGCCAGCTGCATCTCCTCCCGGGCATGCTGTAAAAACCAGGTAAGGGATTCGAGCGTTTTAATGTATTGCAATTTAGGCGATGGGCTGACAACCTGTCACTATAGCAATACACATGACCATCTGAAATAACCCTCAAAACTTGTCAGACGTGGCGGAATGACCTTTCGGTCGTTTTCGCTCTGCCTACCCCATTAGGGATAAAGGCGTGATTTATCTATGTATGTATTCATTATCAAAGTTACCTGTCAATTTCAGAATCTTCTTCTTCAGACTCTTTGCGCTTTGTTCTTCTACTTTTTCTGTGAGATTTGTTGTCTTCGTCATATCCTGCATATAAAAAAATATACTTATTATTATCAATAATTATATTATGTAGAATTCAATAAGGATATCTGTTGATTATTGATTTGACAATATTTAAAATCAGTGACTAAAACGCTAAAACACTGAGCTGATAGATAATTTACCATATTTGTCGCGATGTCGCCGCTTCTCTCGTTTGCGTCGCTTCTCCTCCGCTTCGGCTTTCTTCTTTCGAATCGACTCTAACGTGTCGACCTGAAACATAAATGCAAACATTTTAAGATAAAACACATTTGATAAAAAGCTACATAAAAAAAAAACACTGAAAAAATAACCTTGGATTCTATGTCGTGACGTAGATAAATCATCATCTTTCAAGTTTTTAAGCCGCAATGGCCTCTGGCATGGCTTAACGACTAATATCTACGATATTAACCAGGACGTCCATTCCAGAGCACGGAAGCGCTCAACTTGTATACCACCACCAGTCATTCATGGCTTGGACACGGCGATGGTTGCTTAACATTCATTATCGGAATTAATACACTAGTGCCTCAGTAGATAAATTTCACTCACTCAATACAATTTAAAGTACTAACCATAGCGCTAGCGAGCGAGCTCGTCGGCAGCGTGGCGGCTGCCCCGGGGTCCACGCCCACCTTCTTGAGGAACTCCGCGGCTCGTCTCCGCCTCTCCAGCTGTTTCTGACGTTCGCTCTCCGCGTCTATGTCCGCTGCAAATATATAGAGGATACTGTACTATTAGTCGACTTTCATATAAGATCATGCCTTGGCAACCAAACATTACAGTTGTTATATCTCACAAAGTGCGGTTATGCCTTACTTGTGGAGGCGCGTACAGAACTAACTTAACTACAGGTTTGCGAGCTCACACACGCACACACTAAGGCAATGTGTGTGTAGGTTCATTTAAACACAAGTATGCCTAAGCTGCAATCGTCGTAGGTTTCAAACAGTTCGCCCTAGAATTTGCAGACAGTAAACATAACTGTTTGCAATGTTTGTAATACATAAACTAAACACACCGCTTGCATAATAAAACTTTTCACAAACTTACCTTTAGAATCAGAATGGTCTCCAGTCAAATCGATCATATCATCAGAGTTATCTACCAACGAAATAATCTCATTCTCCAAGTTATCTTTGCTATACTTTTGTTTCTTACTCATCTCTTCTTTAACTTTCTCCCTCTCCACACTTCTTCGTCTTTCTTTTTCTTTGTAATCTGACTTCTCTCTCTTCTTAATTTTAACTTTTTTCTCTGCTCTAGGACTTGCTTTACGTTTTCTAATTTTCTCTGACTTTACTTCTGGTTTCTTCATTTCTTCTATTTTCGGAGACGGTTTCTTTTCAACAGTTGGTGGTTTCTCGTCTTTATAAAGTTTAGGTTCTGCTACTACATGAGGTATTATCGGTTTGGGTTTGGTCTCTATAGTTTTGACTACAGGTAAATCAGTTTCTTGCATTCCTTCCATCTTGTAAACAACTGTAGGCACTATATTGTTCATGACGGTGGGAGGTGGTGGACTATTGTCTACAGTTTCTTCATTGATTTGATTCTTGTCTTTGTTTGCGTCTGTGTCGTCTTCAGAGCTGGATTCGTAAGGCAGCGCTGGTTTGGGCAGTATAGGGTCGGGTTCTTTTAGTTTCTTGATGGAGAATGAAACTGGAGCTGTAAAAAAATTTACATATCTCATGCTCAGTAAGTGGTTCATACAACCCTAAAACCCGGGATGTAAGTGGTACTTTGCATCATAGGTTTTGAAACCTATGCTGCAAAGTAATTTGAATAAGGAACTGTCAAATTGCAAGAAAAAAAAAGTTGATAGCCTTATTTCAAACACACGGAATCGGATGATTAATCGAATCGGAATCGATTTTAAAACAAATTCTATTCGAATTTATTTAAATATCGAACTGGCCAGTACTAAATATGACGCATAGAGTCACGGAATAAGGCCATAAAAATGTAAACATAGGATTATGAAAATTATGAAATTTTTACTCTGTGGTTTTTATAACATATTTATAACCTCAAAACTTGAGTTTGTCGATTTATTACTTAGCATTTTATTATAAAACATTAACAAATTAAACAGTCAGTATACTTAACAAAATGTCTACTTGCAAATTAGATAATTTTTCTTACGCGAATGCATATATTTGTGATGGTTAAATTCGCTCATAGTGAGTTGGTATTGCCTACTGTTTCGTCGTAATTTCATGTTTTAATTTTCTTATATTTTCCCATAATTTTAACTTATCTTTCATTCGATATGTAAAGCATAGTGCTTACCTCATGGTGTAAGTCATCAAATGCATACTCGTACCATTAGCGCCCTCGCTGCGCTCGGGCGCCAAAAACCTCGTATGCATTTGATGACTTACATCCTTTGGTTAGCAATATACTATTAAATAATAAATCATTGAATTATGAATTCACACGTCGTCCGTAAAGTTAATCTTTACTTACTAACCTGTTTGCTAGACTTATGGGCAATCGTAAATTTGCCATGACATTTATAATTTCCGTGAAGGAATCGAGCGAGATAAGCAAGCATACATTTTTTTTTTCATATTATTTTCTAAAAGCTAGCAGCTAGCATTATTTATCTTTTTCAGTATTACATCATAAAATTTTTTTTTTTATAAATACTGACAGATTTGTATTTGCCTCTCGCCCAGTCCGTCTTCGATTACAATCATAAGTCTAAATAATAAAGCAGCGTATTTTCGCGCTCACTATGTCCGCCGTCTTGTCAATCACTAAATAGAACAAACACTTACCAGAAGGCTTCTTAGGCGGCACTAAAGGCTCCCCATTCCTGAGTGTAGCTAGCCTCGAGCAGTAGTACGCGTGGTACTGATCACTGGGCTCTAGGAACGAGAACCGGGGGTCTCCCTTAGCGCGCACTATGTCAGCGAACTCGGCGCCATTTCGCGCCACGTAGTCCGCCATCTTGTCGATCACTGTTTGTACTTCTTCCGGCGGGGTTTCTATGACCGGTTTGTCTTTGCTGTCCGTTGAGGATGTGTCGTCGCAATCTAAGAAAAAAAAATGAATTATAGATTAATATTTAGCCGTAAATATTTGTGCTGAACCGAGATCGATAAAACGCTGTAGAATGGACCAAATAATTCTCCTTCTCTTCCTTCTGTAAAATCCCAGTAAAAGTACGGTAATTATAATTACCCTAAATATCAGAGACAGGTTTACTAGCCTGGCTGTAGACATTCTGTCTATCAATTTAATTGTAAAGGCATAATCTTAATTACTATTATTAAATAAAGGTAAGTAAACCAACCTGAAACGTCGCTATCGGAATCCGTGTTATAGTTCTTCATGAGACTCAAGCCAGTTGATTTTGTCGATACGGGTTTAGGATCAGTCTTCAATGGTTCCAGCGTTTTCATTTGCGGTTGTGATTGTGGTTGTGGTGGTGGGATGACGATGGGGTTGGCGGCTTGGTACTGCTGGTAGTAGGCCAGATATTGCTGGTATTGGGCTGGAGTGTAGTTGTGCGGCTGGGCTGGGAGTTGTATAGCGGGATCTGTAGAGATACGTAGATAGATGAATAAAGAAAAAACCGGCCAAGTGCGAGTCGGACTCGCGCACGAAGGGTTTCGTACCAACATTTATAAAAATGGCAAATAAAATCATATCTGTTGCCCGATTCGCACTTGGCCAGTTTTTAGTATTTGTTGTGATAGCGGCAACAGATATACATCATGTGTGAAAATTTCAACTATCTTAATTATCATGGTTCATGAGAAACAGCCTCTGAAACATTATCTACATAAACGAGCAAAAAAATCACGAATATATTACTTAGTTGTTGCCATGCCGAGTTTGAATACTGACCGTGTCCCTGCGAGTACATGACGGGCGCGCGGGTGATCTCAGCCCCAACCCGCGGGGGCAGAGGCTCAGTTCCAGGCGGGGGCTCCTCCCCGGGCGCCAGCTCAGCTGAGTAGGGCTCCTCTCCGGGCGCGGAGCCCCGCATCTTGGAGATCAGCATTGTGTAGTCGCAGTCGGCTGAGGGCTTGTAGTGAATACTCGGGATTGATGGTGCCTGGGTTGGAAAATTTTGAAAATGAAGTTTTCGAATTCTCATATTTTGATTTATTCAATTTCAACCAGGTTTCATGATATGTAAAATAGACTCTACTTAAAATGTGTCTTATACAATAAAACTTGTACTTATAAAATGGTAAAAACTTACAGATTCTATTACTGTTGATGCTAAACTAGGATGGAGATAATCTTCATTTTCCGGTGGCCTTTCTGTAAAAATAAAATAATATTATTATAAACATACATAAACAGTAAACTGCTGTTAACTATTTTGTGAGTTTACTTATTCTTCTTTTTTCATGTTTCCCACCTTTTTGAACTATTAAGGCCCCCTTCTTCCAGTGCTCCCTGTCTCTGTCTTTTTCTTTAGGTATAAGGAGTACAGGAAATAACCACACTTTCATTCGCTTTTACGTTCTTATTTTATATAGGATAAAATAAGTGTCCGTATCCGTAAATATTCCTGTCAAACCTGATTAGTAAATGAAATGTTAAATTTTCATAAAAATTGTGTTCCCCTAAGTCTCATATAACTTAAAATACTCTCAAAAACGATGTTACTTCTGATTTTTTTTTATTGAGTCAAATTTTAAATATTGTGTTTTTATCCATAAAAGTTACTAGATCAAACGTTTATCTGTACTATATATTTTTTTAGGATTTTAAATATGATGATTTCTATGAAAACAACACGATTTAGAAACATAAATTTCCCCTAATATGTAAAATCAAGTATTAGCTGAATGGAATCACGCCTCTATACCTTAAAGTTAAGTACTTAAAGATTTTAAAAAGGTTTCCAGTAGTACCTTCAACTATCTCCTGTTTCTTCTCGGGCCACTTGCCAGCCTTCACCAGTGCGATGAGTGTGGTGTAGTACGGGTGCAGCACAGAGTCCCTGTTGAGGAACTGGAACTGAGGGTTGTCTCCCTGCTTGGCCTTGATGAGGATCTCCATCTGGGCACCCTGGGCTGCTATGAATTTCGCCGTCTTGTCTATTATTATGTTCTGTTTTTCTGTATCAGGCTGCGGAGGTATTAAGTAAGTTAGTGCAAGTGATATCATTCTAATCAAATATAAATCAATCTTCCTGCAGTTTACATTCATGTTTAGTTTAGTTATTTCTTTTGTTATAAAATCCAAAAAATTCAAGATGCAACTCGTGTTGTTTAAGTTTGGAAAGAATAACAGTTTCAAACTGTTTAAAAGAAAACATTATTATAATCTTACCAATACTAAATCAGGTGGTAGCAAAGCTTTGAAAGCTGGTGAGGGTATGAACGGTTCATCAACTTCCACCGGTTGCGGAGGCTGCTCCGGAGCCGCTGGTGTGTCGTAGTTGAAGCCAACCTGCCCGTAGCCAGCTGCATGTAGTCTCTTCAGCTCTTCCTCTGAAGAGAGAAGAGTATGACATGGTAAAGTTTTGTTCATAGATTTTTCCATGTATATCTCAATAGGACAGCTGATTTGTATTTGATCTTGAAACTTTCTGGACCTGAGAAATTGTATAACATGAATAGCTATCCATAGAATGTTATATAACTTTAAGTAGAATATAGGCTCACTTTTAATGAAAGTAAATAAGTATCACATTCTTGCTAAAAATTGACCTTACCTTTGTACATTTCTTCCTCATCCTCATCAGTATGCAGAGCCCGGTAGCGTTCTTCATCGCATAGCTGCTCCACTTCTTGCTCGGTTCTTGACAGTTCCACGCGCCAATCGAAGCCCCCGGGGGGCGCCTCATGGGAACCCAGGTCATGCAGGGCTCCGCGGGCATCGTACCTGCCAAGATCAGCACTGTTAGACCAGGCCTAAGCTCAAACGGAAGCAGGACTAGACTTAGCTTACTTTAACACCCTAGACAGATCTGGGGAACAAAATAATTGAATTTGAATATTTGTGTTGATAGTTATTATGCGTAAAAGGGTCATATTCCAGTCAGGACATATACCTTAGCACAGATATTGCCAATCCTGCAACTTCAATCAGTTGTTCTACATAGCATACAAAATCCTTCTGAGATTTCATAGTTTGGTTATGTTATACGTACTCAAGAACCGTTGCAAGTTATACATACCACTGAAGACAGTCACCATAAATATGCGACGACGTCAGCCCGAAGCCCCGGCGCCGTTCTTCCAGGCCAAAAACTTCAAAACATCCTCTGCGAAAATCTCAGAATCTTCCAAAATTTAGTAGTTTCTTACAAATCATTTTAACTGTTTAGCGCCACAATTAGCAGTCTTATAGTAAAAAACGGATCGAACCTGTCGATTTTCAACGTTTCATCCCCCATCCACGGAATGAGGTGCTTTCCTTGATCAATCTGCAGAGCCCTAACATCGTCCCTGAACAATTTGCACGAGTAGCCGAACACAAACAATTCTTCTTTCTTCTCCTTGAATTCACTTTTTCTTAATATACCAGATTCACTTTGACTACTAGTCCATTTCACAGACATTTTGTTTAATTTAATTACAGGATTACACGAGAAAAACTAGAAAAAACATTGCAAAATTGGCAAAACTATGCAAATGCATGCAAGCAAGCATGCAAGCGTTTTGACGTTTACGCGTCCAAAACATACACCGTACCGTGGTACGTTACACCAGAGGGGAGAAACCAGAGTTTGGCGAATTCTAAGAATTCAATGAATAATTTAAGTAGATTGTAGGAACTTTACTTAAATAAGTCGTAGCGAGCTGGCCGTAGCCTTTTTTTTTATTTTATCTTTACATTTATTTTAGAATTTTAAATAATTCAAAAATCGTGTGCTCTAAAATCTCTATTTGATAATCTGAACGCGCCTAAGCACTTCGTTCATAAAATACTTTTTTTTTTACTAACAAACGTCAAAAAACTACACTACAATGAAAATTATTTATGATGATTTGTTCAACTAAAGATTGTTTGTTTTACAATAAAACTGCCTATGAAAAATCCGTTAAAAACATATTTAGAAAATCTTTGGCACTGCGTTGAATTTGTGGTGAATGAATACTTTGAACGCAATTTCCTTGTTTTCAAAAAAAATATTGCCATTTTAAAACGATTGGTTTCCAAAAGAAAAAATACCTTACGGGTTGCGATTTCTTGTATTTTGTACAAATATCTGGTTTATTCAGATTTATTATATTATTTTAATGTGTTAAATTTTCTTTTGTCATTGTATTATTGAGGTTTTTAGGTAATAATTTTGAAATCACATAAAGTCTGAGTTGCCATTAAATAAAACAAAGGCAACCTAGTATAACCCTACCGAATAGAAGATTACGTGGCTCATTGTGAAAACCCTGTGTTCTAGCTACTCCATCAATTTTGGCGGTTAATATACGTCTCAAAAGGCATATGGCGGACGTTTTATATATTTTTGCATCGAAAACTGATAAATTCTTTTAGTTATGAGTATATTCTGACCGCTAGAGCGTTTGTTAAAATTAGCTGATAACCGTTAGTTTTTAGTGTGTAAATAAGTTTATTATACCTAGAGTCTTGTAAATATTGATAGTATTTTCGTGCGTGGACGTTTTGATCCGTATTGTTGAGAAACGAAAAGTCTGTGATATAAACAATACATAGGTGATAGAGTAATTTCCTGAAGACTTTTGTAAATATTGTAAAGTTATTTTAGAATATTAGTAGAGTATTATATTGAGAGAAGACTGAGAAATTGTGTGCAAGATTCATAAGCTATGTCAGCTGTGAGCCTATTGTCATCTCTGAGAGAGAAACCAAGCGAGGAGTGTCCAAAGGAGGACTCGATTCATGAAGGTGAGTGCCTTTTCCACATTCTCTTACAATTATTTAGAAGTACCGTCTTTTTGTTTTTGCAACACCCATTCGTTGGACATATTTGGTGATCGCGTCTGCTGCTCCGATTTTTCTAGATTCCACTTTCATAGATTGTCAAAAGTCTTCTAATTGTGGTCCTATTAGAACCTTACAATTTGTGGAATATTACACCATCCATGAAATGTTATGGCATAGAACAGAAACAGTAATGTATGCCAATATGTAGGTCACTAAAACTGCATAGTCAGGAAGTACCTACTTGGTTGTTTATTTGGGTTATATGGTGTAAATAATGCAACAGTATACAGATTGACCCGAATTTTAATTACAATGGATTCTGTAGAACACATTCTGGAGTGCCTTTGATTTCATAACAGTAACTTGTTTGCTTGATATTGCTTTCAATACTTTGACATTTTTACAACCAAAACAACTGAAAAAAACTCAAGGTTGAGGCTCCAATGCAGAATGAATCTTGCATTACTTCTTTATTGCTTAATAACAAACTGTGTTTTCTGGAACTAAATGGAATAACAATCATAGGTATTATTATTTGAAGCGTTATTTGTTACTTTGAGTATTTTCTTATTTTCATATAGGCTTTCCTATTAAACTGTATTAATTTGTAACAATTGTATGACTGTTATTTAAAGCTTAATACAAAATCCCTCAATATTGTAGTTGAATAATTCCTTTGTTTTGCACTTCTATGACCAGAGCAGAGTATGTTAATCCATCGGGCCTGGTTGCACTCTTTGATAGAAGTTATACACAAATATACCATGTCAGTCAGATGCCTGTAAGGGGTATAATAATTCTGGCTCCATAGTTCATTTCGATCTGAGCAGCATAAGATGTTTTTGTCTACATACATAAGCAAGACTTTTTGTAGAAGATAGATTTTCTTATCAAAACATTAAAATAACATTACATAGTTACATAAAGTCCCAGACTTTTATGCCTTGTGGAATAAGCAAAACACCATAGTATAAAATAATGGGTGTAAGGGACAGCGTACTGCAAACTCATAGGAGTTACTCAGTCAATAAAAATTAACAACTTTCATCAGGAAATGAAAAAAAGAATTGAATTTCCAATCTAAAATGACCACCTCGATCAGACAATTTGTATGGGAATGTTGGCAAATTTTTTAATTTCATTTCCTGAAAGAATTTCCTGATGGAAGTTGTTCAGTTTTGTTGACTGAGAAACAACTATCAGTTTGCGGTACACTGTCCGTTACACCCTTAATTATATTGAAATTCTGATTATTATCTAAATTAACAGTATGGGTTCCAAATAAGGGCCCTATCCTTATTGACTTTTACAGCATGCCTGAGTAGGGATGCATGCACAATCAACATTGGATAAAAAAAGAAAGATTTATTGTATTCATATGATCAGTACCTACATTCCTTTAAAACAGTGCACTTGGCCTACTAAGATCATTCTGGGTCTTGTTAAATCAGTCAGTTTGATAAGATTACTCTTTTGATCTGAATAATATGTTTACATTAATAAAATTTTTGGTTGACATGGATTGATGCATAATCAAAACAAAATATTTGATAGTAGCTACGCTACTGCTGTGTTACTCCAGTTTAATGAGTTTTCCATTGGAATATGAAACTTTCCAGAAGTAAAAAGAATTCTAGAAGAATATTCTTTTATCTGTTCCCATAGATTTTATTACTTAGAAAGTTTTTCTGTTTATAATATTTTAGATTTTACTTCATGTAAGAATTTGAGTTAAAATTAATACCCGTTTTTATTTCCAATGTTAATTTACTTAATTTCTTTTCTTTTGTAGACTTATATTTTTTCCTACTCTTTTATAAACTAAAATAATTATTAGCATGGACATTGGACAGGATATAAACCCATGATTTTATGTAAAACTTTTTAAATATTTTATACAAATAATTCACAACATTTTTTGCTCAATGTCCAGTGGATGCATCAACAAATAAAACGTAAACATGAGCAATTAATGCAGCCCTAATATTATCATGGCAAGGTCCAGTAGAACACAAAGTGAAATTTGATCACAACAACCCCATTTCACATGCAAGGGAAGCAAGAGGGAGCTGAAGGTCAAGCCATTGCAATGCAAATATAAACTTTATGCCATTGCCATAAATCACAATTTGTGGTTCGATTTGATAGCTTGTAGGTACCTATACATAGGTGTAGATGTATGCAGTGAAAATTTCGCCCTTTATAACTCGTAGTAGGTAAGATCATGGTCTGTCGTGCGTTTATGTAAAGTTTCGGCATATTTTGATAGACGATGTACGAATAAATCGATAGTTCGCCTTTTAGCTTCGATTCAATTGACGTGAAAGGCGAGTTTGTTTACAAAACATACATACAATAGGCACGCCTTAATCCCATACGGGTTAGGCAGAGCGTCAGCGTTTTCGCCACATCTGACAAGATTTGAGGGTCATTCTTTCCAGAAAGTACAAACTGTGGTTTTACCACTTAATTTGTAGAAACTTTTTCTGCTTTCTTTTGATCTATTTATTTCCGTATCAACCCCCTCTGACCATTAACAATAAGGTGTCGATACTACGACTCTTATAATAATGGTAAACCGTTTAATCGTACAATTATATGTATTTGCCATGCTTTTCTATAGTTTGTAACAAAAATAGGTATTCTTTTATTCATATTTACTTTATTAATACTATTGTGTCGGGAGTGCCAAGGACACGAACTTTTAACAATAAGCAAAGTTAAAGCTATTGATTCGTGGAGAACACGACTTAAAATCTTGACTAAAATTATTGCCATCCCTTTTTGTTCTCTCGTGATAGAAAATGACAGGTATAGACTTATATTAGTTAAGTAGTGATTTTTGCTGCCATTAAAATACAATAGAGGTCTTAACCGCCCTCCACGTTTGTTGTTTTTCTGTTAACTCAATACTAGAAATGCAAGTATTGAAAAAAAACAAAGATTTGCCTGTAAAATCGAAAGACATCGTTAGTTAGAACAACTTATAGGTTGTTTAATTACCTATACGAGCCGCCAGTAATATTACGTATAACATTGTAGGTACGTGCCTTTACATAATCTTGTGACGATGTGCGTGTGACGTTCTAAGTGCGTATGGAAATGATAAAACTAATTCTCGTCACTACGATTTTATACGCGTGATAAGCTGATTGATAAGACAGACACACCTTAATTCGCGTGACGAAGGAAATGAAAAAAAAAAATAGATTTTCCCATACAAACCACTTCGATCAGACAATTTGTATGAAAAAGAAAAAATAAATTTCCTAAAAGAATTTCCTGGTGAAAGTTGTTCAGTTTCAGTCTAAGGTTTCAGTAGTCAGTCAGCAACCCCTGTCAGTTTCTGGTACGCTGTCCCTTACACTCGGTAGATATAAATTGCTATAAGATAATCAATTAGGTTTCCATTATGTTTCCAATTCTATCATAATTAAAATGAATGATCTCCTTAAGTTTAGGTATATCCCGCTATAGTCCTCGAATATTACGCTACGCTTTTGTCGTAATACCAAACCAAGCAATCTCTGTCTAGGTGTAATCCATTGTCTATCTAGACCAGGAGGCTCGAATGTCCAAACAACAATGCAATCGGGAAATGCCATAAATACCAATGCAGCTTGGACTCGAATGGGTGCAGTTTATCACTGCCGCGTGCTAAACTGCCCATGTGAAATGGCAATATTGTCTGTTGTTCATTTGGTGGACTGGATATTCATTCGCGGGTTCGATTCCCTGTCGGGCTTAAATTAAAAGTCATTAATTGGAATAACTTCGAGGGCTTGGTTGGTGTATTGTAAGTTAGGCGATTGGCTGACAATCTGACTACATGACTCTAATAAAACCATCAACACGGCGGAAACTGCCATTGACGCTCTGCCTACCGCCTGTATTGAATACAGGCGTGACTTTTTGTGTATTGCGTCGTGGTTTGTGCACTTCCACTGTTCATGGTACCTACTTTCATAGACTGACTGGGACCTAATGAGATTTACGAATCTAATCGTACTTTGTGTCTCACAAAGTCGAACATTTTATAAAAACGGGTCGCCTAAAAACAAATACTTCTCGAAGCTGCAAGAAAGACTCCAGTTCGAGGGTAGTTGCGAATATCGGTAGCAACGGTCATCGCTGAGGTCATTGCGTCAGTCTTCGAGACGTGTCCGTGCGCTTCGCGAGTACCGCGAAAGTCCTCCCGAGAGAAATTGCGAATTTTCTCATCCAGTTTTTTTTCGTGACTCTGTTTTCGACTCGATTTTCGCGTGCCGTGCTCCGACGACGCTGCAACCGCGACCGCGTCTCTGGAAGATCCTAGTTTTTAAATATTTTATAGTTTTGTTACCGTCCTTTTTTGTTATATTTCCTAAGTTTTATTTTATTTAATTGGATAATTTTATTTTAAATACGTAGTTCGTAAGTTATTTTAATTAAAGTTAGTGTTTATCCGCCATTTTGTTGTGCCGCGTCACGAGATGGTTAGCAAGGAGGCTCCTGTAGCTATAGAGGCTACGAAGAAGAGTCGTAGACGGCGTCGTAGGGCAGGCTCGAGGGCTGCCAAGCGTCGCGCTAGAAAAACCTCTTTAGGCCCTAAAACCCCAGCAGTCTTGGCCACTTTGCCGCCGGATTACATAGCTTCCCCTGTGAAATGCGCGGTGCATGCGTTTCTGTTGCGGTACCAGAGCGCGTTACGTAAGGTGCCTGCGCATTTGCCGCCGAGGATCCACGCTGGACCGCCTTCTAAACGCGTCAAACGCGTTTCGTGGCGTAAGCGACACATTTTCATTTAATATTTTGTATTGAAAATAATTTATTTTGTCACATTTTCTAATACGTACAACTTGGCTAGCTGGTAGTAAGCTCATAGCATAGACCTAGACCCTCCATTCGTGTTAAAACATTCAAATGTCTAAATGCCTTGTCAAAAAACTGCATCTTTAAAAAACTAAATAATATTAGAAACTAGAAGGACTAGTCATAATTGTATAGTTGAAACATTATACGACAGATGTCGCTAGCGTCCACTTGACGAGTAAGAAATAACAGATCACTAATTTCACCGCTCAAAACTAAGCCGCCGTAGCTTATATTAGATGGTTAAAGCGTTGGGCCGGTTTTCCAAAGACGCGGGTTCAAATCCTGTCGGCGGATGAAATTTTTTGATTTGTTATTTCTAATATTATTTAGAAATAATATAGCACTGTGAGTGCAAAAAAATCTATAATAAATCTTTAAAAAACTGCACCTCCTAAAATTTTCAAAACCACGATGAAATCAACACGTTTATGCAAAGTGAATCATAGGCATCTGCGTGCTATATTTACATCTTATAACGTACGAAACCCTGGTTGCATACGGTAATAACTTCGTTAGACTATTATTGTGTTTACATACCCCCTATTTTCTCCCCTCAAACACGTGTAATTGTATTAAGTTTGCAAGCTGGTAACAGCTAGGTATTTCCGCTTTTCGCTTCAGCGATATTCTGAACCTCTCAACATTGTTTATTTACGAGTATACGTAAATACGGATATGACATTCATTACGATTCCTCACCAAGAAATACTATCCGAGGCAGATCGATATAACAATATCTATATCAACCAAACCTATATTACATTATATGTATACGACTAGCCTTGCACCCTGCGGTTTCAGCCGCGGCTATTGAGTTTTTCCGTGAGAATAAGGCATTTTCCCGCGGTAAAAAGAAGACTCCGTCTCCAGGTTACCATCTATCACCATGCCAATTTTTTTCAAAATCGTTCTAGCCGTTTAGGCGTGAAAGAGCAACAAACAAACGGACAGACAGAGTTACTTTCATATTTATAATATTATAAAGTAGGGATTTACTCATGATTTACTTAGGTAAGTGTATGTATGCTATGTATGTATATGCAATGTTATGTTGAGGCAGTGCTGTTGCCGCAGGGTCTACCTGTTTGACGTAAGAGAAACCACACAGACATGTTACCATGTAAATAATAAATAACAAACATACCACCCCTAGGGACAATTGGTATTGGGCATGTAGCAAGTATAGCATTTTGTAGATGTACGTTATTAAACATGCCGCATGGATAAGCCGATTTTGGCAAAGTAGGGAAACTGGTTTAAAAGTATACTTACTTATTTGCTTTTTCTACAAAAACGGTTCGATGCTCAAACGCATCAAAAAATTAAGATCCCCGTAATAATCGAATCCACTACATCCAGATGGACGGCCAAAGGCTAGGCTTAGATTACAGACAGCAGTCAAGTATTTCCTCTTGTTCAAAATAATCCAAATATCCATAACAGTTTCATCATGGTTTCATCATATATATTTTTTTGCGAAACAAACAAACATGCTATATCCAAATTTTCCGCAGAAATAATTGACTGGAAATAATTCGAAAACACTATTGACATCTCGGGCTTTTTTCTTATTTTGATTTTGATTATGTTTACTGTTCTGTTTTTATTAGTGTTGACATTCTTACCAGGTTAGTTTAGTTCGACTAATCATTCGGTCCGTGTGATCCGCCGAGCGACGGTACGGTTGTGCAGTCTCTGTAACAATGCGCCAGAAATAACTCCAGTGATTTTTGCTCTCCTGGTAGGAACTTTGTCTGTCGCCGCGCGCTAGATTGACCTTGCAAATTAACATTCCAGCGAACTCAAGAGTAAAGACAATTAACTTTTTGTTTCCCTAGTAGCTGTTTTGTCGCCATGTGTAAGATCCTGCTGCATTTTCACCTTGTAAACTAACGTACGGGCTACCTGTTATGTAGATAAAAACAATACAATTTATCTTCGAGATTTTCGTTTCCCTGTAGCCCTTTTTTATGCCCCGTTTGCAGATTATGCTGTAGTTAATTAGTAGATGTGTATAACAACGGCTGATTAGATCGTTAATCTCAAATGTAAATAGACATAGCTCTATTTATTATGTAATAGTCCATGGGATGCTCAACATATCGGTAAATTTTGGTGGTACCAATTTTCCTTTATACAGTAGTTGGACATAATTATAGGGATGTAAAAGAACTATGCCTGCCATCTCTGAGTGGCAGCTAACAAAAATGGCGGCCAATTAAAGATGGCGAATATTCAAAAAAAATAGTTAACTAGGAGTGAATATTTTTTTCTTAATACCGTAGTTGAACAGGCTTATAAGAATGTTAAAAAACCTTATTTCTCATCTCTAAGTAGTATCTAATAAAAATGGCGGCCAATCTTAGACAGAAAATGATGATTTTCATAATATCTACTATATCTCAAAAACTGTATATCCGATTAAAGATTTTATTTTTTTATTTTTAAGGTCTTACCATATACCTCAAATATTGTCTTTATACTGTTCCTGAAAAGTAAGCCGTTAATTAGTTATTTAAAAAAAAACGCAAAAATTCACTTTTGTAACTTTTTAATTATTGTTTTTATCCAAGATTTATTGGTATTTATTGTTAAAAAATATTTTTGCTATATACTTTAAGAAATTGCCTTTAATTTAATATATAACATGTTTAATTTTTATTTGTAAAACCTCGTAAAAAAAATTAATTTTGTGTAAAAATTAGTTTTGATCATAAATATTAGACTCGCGAAAATCTGAATCTTCGATGTCTTCTTATTCTTCTTATTCTTCTTCATCCATAGAAGCATATCTAACTGCTGTATAAAGGAAAATCGGTACCAAAATTTACCGTTTTGGAAAATTTGGGCGAGCATCCCACAAAATTAATTTATTTTACGAGTTTTTACGAATAAAAATTGAACATGTTATATATCAAATTAAAGGCAATTTCTTAAAGTATATAGCAAAAATATTTTTTATCAATAAATACCAATAAATCTTGGATAAAAACAATAATTAAAAAGTTACAAAAGTGAATTTTTGCGTTTTTTTTTAAATAACTAATTAACGGCTTACTTTTCAGAAACAGTATAAAGACAATATTTGAGGTATATGGTAAGACCTTAAAAATAAAAAAATAAAAACTTTAATCGGATAAACAGTTTTTGAGATATAGTAGATATTATGAAAATCATCATTTTCTGTCTAAGATTGGCCGCCATTTTTATCAGATACTACTTAGAGATGAGAAATAAGGTTTTTTAACATTCTTATAAGCCTGTCCAACTACGGTATTAAGAAAAAAATATTCACTCCAAGTTTACTATTTTTTTCGAATATTCGCCATCTTTAATTGGCCGCCATTTTTGTTAGCTGCCACTCAGAGATGGCAGGCATAGTTCTTTTACATCCCTATAATTATGTCCAACTACTGTATAAAGGAAAATTGGTACCACCAAAATTTACCGTTTTGGAAAATTTGGGCGAGCATCCCACGGACTATAAATGAGACGTAAGTCTCAGCTTACCTAGTACCCTTATTATGTCATTTATTGCCAAGAGTTGTCGACAAGGTTTCCTTTGGCATCTGATTTCAGCTTATTTATAGTTAAAGAAGACATCTTCTCTGTAACAACGTAATACACATTCTCAGATTATTGATATCCTATATTTTGCTTGTTGCCTTTCTGCTGCATAATACCACAGAATATAGTACTAGAATAATACGCTAGGGTTTGTCGCATCTCACCGGATCTGCAGTGCACATCTGGTACGAATATAACTAACTGTACATAAGTGATACATGTAGATAGACTCGGGATCCAAAGCATTCGTTATATTACGAATTAGTACAACTCTAGCATAATTTGTAAGACCAGCGCAGCGTTTAACATGACTTCTACTTGTAACACAAGCGAGTGGAGTCCATTCCATTTAAGTAACAAACAGAATATTTCAATGTTAAAACAATGTGAACCGAAATGCATTTTCTGTATTAATTTATAGAACTAATTTACAAGGATAACTTCCCAATACATTGTGAAAAACGTTAAATATCGAAATGTAGCTTCGCTTGACTTGTCACTAGTCACTACCGATCGGAAGTCGGGGAAATGATAATACGTTCATTAATACTGACGCGTGTTATGGCTGCTTTCAGTCTCGCCTGAAACTTACGAGGTAGATAGAGCGTCAGCGGCCTCTCACAGGGTTTCTGACAAGTTTGGAGGGTCATTTTAGAAAGAAAGAACTGTGTATTTCAATAGTGACATATTGGTAGCAATTTGTAGTTGCATGTCATGACTTAACTAATAAAAGTCTATACCTGTTATTTTCTATAATGAGAGAACAGAATGGGACGGCATTAATATAATTTCAGTCAAGATTTAGTAAGGCGTGCACTCAACGAATCGATATCATTGTCAGCCTTTCGCCTAAATTGCAATACCTACTTACACCGAAACCCTCGTGTCCTTCTACTGGTTTTTTATTTTACAGTATGCCCGGGAAAAGATCTTCAATGTATAAAGAATCGATAGGTTGATCTCTGATTGAAGTAGGTTAAATTAGGCAAGCCATTGCGAGTTTGGCAAGCCGTGACGCTGTTTCAAATCAATGTCTATCCTATCAGCTGATTGAGGGCGTTCACCTTTCGCGGAGATGAGGATTGAACTATCTTGGCAGACACGGGTGAGAGGGAGTTGTTGTTCAAATGAAACTCTTGTAGACTCCGTATACTGAACTCACTTTATTGCTAAAATCTACACCTTATATAGTAATCTATGAGTGCGTTAATCCACGACACTACGTGATTCTATCTAAGTTATCAGGAGAGAGAGACCTTATCTCAATAACGTGATCGCGTGATATTTGCTATATCACAGGATCACTTAGAATTTCCACTAGTGCTAAATAAATACGAAGGAAGATTTTTGAAACTCAAGTTGTTGCCATTTTAGTATGCTGTTGTTAATAGAAATATCAGCAATGTTAGTGTATTTATCTATAATTTAAATATCGTTGTAGATTGCATATAATAAACGTTTGCCTACTACGAACCTGTTGTCACCGTAGCTAACATGTTTATGTTATGTGCTTTGTGTTCAGTTTCCGTCATCCAATACAAAAAAGTTCAATGACTTAAGTTCAGCAGTTTTGTAGTCGCCATAGTATAATGTTTTTCTCTCATTGTCGCAGGTTATGAGGAGGAAGAAGCCCCCGGAGGCGGGGGCCTATCGGCAGGCGGCGGGGGCGACCCTGCCGTCCTGTGCGTGGGTCCGGCGCGGCGTCCGCTGACTTACACCATACCGGAGATGCTCAAGCTCCGGAACTCGCCTCTGGTCAAGAAGAATCTGGAGACTGCCTTCGTCGGCTGCGAGGCTCTGGCTCTGTAAGTGTCTATAGCTTCATAAAGCAGGAATTCATTGATCCTGCTGTTCCAGTGGGGCTGGTTAAGAAGACCGTTGAAATACACTATCTCGGAGATGCTGAAGCTTAGAAACTCGCCTCAGGTCAAGAAAAATCGTGAGATTGCCTTCGTCAGCTGCGAGTCTTTGGCTCTGTAAGTGTCTATCGCTTCATAAACCAGGAGTTCTGTGATCCTGCTGTGCTGTATGTGTGGCTGTCTCTGTAAATTTCTAAGTGTTTCTATTACGAGTAGATGATGACACAAGGTGATATTGATGTGCTGTGGGGTCCAAGCAAATGTCTGTTTGTAAGTTTACCATCATCAGTAGAATAGTGGAACCCTGCGGTGCTCAGTGATGATGTGTCCTAAGATAGATATCAAAGCTGGCTTTGGCTTCCACTGCCTACGTCCTGCGAACCTTCGAAGTGCAATCACTACTTGACAATAGAAATAAGCGCGAGATGATACTCCTCTGTTTCCTTCTTTTTCCTACTCTACTGACCCCTCTCTTCTATTCCAGCGTGCTGAAAAGGCGCTCCGATTCACCGAACGAAGAAGACCGGGGTGGGCGCGGAGACGCCCCCAGCGAGAACCATAAGGGCGTGTACGCCCGCGGGGAGAGGGGGGAGCGCGGGGAGAGGCGCTCTGCCGACCCAAGGGAGCGAGTGAGAAAGGTACAACGGCCATAAATATTCCACTTCGGCTAAATACTGTTTTGTAGAGCGTTATCTCTGTCGCACTAGTACAAGTACTGGTAAACGCTACTGAGTCTCGAATAACCGCGTCTTATCTATCTTTCTACAGGAGAGCGAAACCAGTGCCGGGGGCATAGTCTTGTCTCCTCAACGGCGGTCTTTTGTCTCTGGATGTGGGGCTCCAGTGGCGACTGGGCTCCAGCCCGTCGCTCCAACCCACCTTGCCCGTACAAGACCCGAGTCGCCGCTTCCTAATGCGCCTAATGCCAAACCAGATCAAGGTAAGAAAACGTGCAGCATTTTCCAGGAGACAGGAGAACTTTATGTGACATACAATAGAGATCTGGAGCCATTGGAAGTTAGTGTGATGCGATAGAGTTCGTCGAACTGACTAATGACGTTGTTGGGTTCGGAAGGTTACAGAGTGGTGATTACGCGTCAGGGATTAAATCACTTCGAAGCTTCATGTTCTGCAGTCGATATCTGACGGCTGAGGATGATTTTTACTTATGCGAGCCAAGTTGGAGTGCTTGAACGCCTTAACTTTTTTAAATCGTAGCTGATATCAAACTGGCCTGGCTTATAAAGAAACTGTTAAAATACTTCTGTTTTGATAGTTTCTCTCGAACGCTACAAAGAGTTGTGTCTCTTTGTATTGTAGCATTCGTTTCTTTTGAATGCAACTATGATTTGTGTGTCTTCGTGGCATTCTTAAGATATTTAGAGCCTAAATTAACCGGCAGATACAGGTGATGCGTATTTCAAGTTCTAACACAGCATTGTATAATTAACTGCCTACATTCGAGCTAGTATGATTTAGGCTTTATTCAAAGTAGCTAAAGCTGCTTTCGTGGTCTGATCCTTGCGATAAGCAGATCGTGGGTTCGATTCCCATGGAAAACACTAAAATTCAGACTAACACTGTGAAATTATTTATTTTTGAGCCAAATAACTAGAATTTTTTGCAAATTGCATTTGGTATCACACTTTTTCTAACGGACCATACTCCATGTCAGAGGTCTCTTAAGCGCCTTAAAACACTGAACTAATGAATTATTTGACATTGTAATGAAATTGAAGTCATAGGTATTATAATAAGTTAGAAATAAAATTTGTATCTAACTAACATAACATATTAAAATAATAAGACAAACTACTACTACTAACATAATTATGGAATTCTGTTTTCTGAAATAAATATTTTGAATTTGAAAACTCAGACACCAGAATTAGAAAAAGAAGACATAAAACTAACATTATTAATTAACTCTACAGGTCGCCGTATCGGTTCTGGTCGGATCATGGTCCGGGACAATCCCCAGGGTTGGGAAGAAGGCGAGTGGAACAATACCACCACTGCGGAACCATATCGCCCGCCGCGCGAACGAGAGCGTGCAAATAACGACAGGTACTGTTTTCTATTTTCCATTCTTTTTTGTTTAGTTATAGGTCATCGAGAACTAGCTGGAAGAAGCGCAGGATAAAGAGTCATGGAGAGACCAGAGGGAGGCCTTTTCCGAGCAATGGGACGCGAATGGCTAAAGTTACGTAGACTTAGCCAGAGGTGACCGAGCGTCACCATACAACAACGGCGACGATATCAAGTTGTTTGGTGCCAAACTTCGGTGAGAAGATTGCGGTAGACCTGTCGTCGGTATTGTCGAGCCTACCACCTTATGTGGTATCGTTCAACAAAACTTATTTCAAGCAAGTTTGCCGGCTAGACTGTTAAATATGATGTACATCCCCAAAACTTTGTATTATACAGATTTTTTGAATGTAATGATTTTATGAATGTTTTTTTTTCGTGTTTGTCAATCGTCGACATATTTTCATGTAAAATAACGATAGTGGGCTCAATTCTAGGTGCCACCGCTAAAGGTAAAATTAAAATAATTTTACCGCTAAAGGTAAAATTAAAATAAGATTGAAAAAGGACAGGTGACTATACTGTATGGTTTTACACTTTTTGGGCATTTCCTCTGTACTTTATCTGCCATCTACAAACATGGCGGTTGTATTTGACAGATAACGCGTAAAATCATATGAAAATCGTAGATTATAATCGAAAACCAGAGAATAAATCTCATGGCCTTTTTTAATCTGAAAGAGACAGGTAAACTAAAATTTAAATGGCATCTAGAATCGAGCCCAGTGTACTAGACTAACATGTTTGTTGTGTAGGTTCGAGCGTCGTTCGTACGGGCGTGATAACTTCTCCTCTGACATCAAGAGGGAGCGGGAGGAACGCTTCAACAACGAGAAGGGAGGACGTGATAGGTATGTTCCGATACTTTACGTAGAATCTTTTTACCAAACTAAGAACAGAACACAGGAACAGAACTGGATGAGACTGGCACAGGACCGTGAAGACAGACGTAATACAGAAGAGTCCTATACGCTGCAGTGGTTGGATGTGGGCTGAAGATGATGATGATGATGATAAAGAACAGAAGGCGTCTGCCCAGCAGTGGGACAGATAACGGCTACATAATGAGAAGAAGAACAGAAAAGAACGTAGAATGTTACTGCTGCTTCTAATTCCGGATATGCATTTTTATTAGATTTTGATCTATATCTTTGATAATGGTAGAAATTCGCAGTTGCAAATAGTCCATATCTGTCATTTTATATAATGAAAAAACAGAAAGGGACGATAGTAATTTCAGTTAAAATTTAGTTAAATCGTGCCCTCAACTAATCGATAGCAATATCTGTGCTGTAATGTCAACTTCATTGAAATATTGTTCATTTATGTGCAGGGAGGATAATCGTAGGCAAGGAGGTCGCAACAACTATCGGCGCTACGATAAAGACGAGGAACCGGAATGGTAAGCATCTTTTCTAATATTAATTTGATTATGCATATTGGTTTTGGGTTTGCATGCATATAGACGGCTTTTCTAATTTCATCAACATTAATTTCAAGCCTTGAGTTTATTTTTATTTTACCGATTCTAATGTTTAACATGTTTAATATTGTGATATTTAACCATAATTTCTTGAAATATAGGTTTAGCGGCGGACCGACATCTCAGCTGGAGACCATCGAACTGCGCGGCTTCGACGAACCCACCAAGAAGAACGGCTCTACTAGCAATAAGGAGAATGAGGTAACGTAACGCACTGTCAAATCATACAAAACAAACAAAAAAAATTGACCTTCCGAACAAAATGCATCAGCTGATTGCGCATTCAGTATGGGAAGTCAAATTTGTTTTTTTCGTATTTCGACCTTTGTTCCTTAGGGAAAGTTGTTCAGTTTCATGGGTAGATTCACACATTTCACGACACATATACCCTTTATGTTACATGTTATAGATCATACAATTGTTGATATTTTGTTATAGAAATGGAACAACAATAACAACAACGGTTCTCGGTCGCCTGAGTGCTGGCGCAGTGAAGCTCCTTCCTCTCCGCCGCAAAACACAACCAATGATTCCAACAACACCGATACAACTAATGTAAGTGTGAACCAGCTAATCCTTGTGAATCTAGGGCCCGTATTTATGAACAGCTCTTGAAACCAGCGAGTTTCATAAATACAAGCCTAGAAACGTTATACAAGTGAAATGACAGATGCTCGAAAACCGTGGTATACATCATCAACTCTACAACAGTCTACTAGTGGACACGACACGAAGCTCCTTCAGTTAGGAATATTTGTCATTTTCACCTACCACGCGGTGGATTAGTGAACGAAGTGCTAGTTCTAAATAGAGGAAAAAATTCTATACGGGGTGTAAGGGACAGCGTCCCGCAAACTTATAGAGGTTATTCAGTCAACCAAACTGAACAACTATCACCAGGTTTTTTATTTCAGGAAATGAAAATAAAAATTTGCTTTTTCATACAAAGTGACGTAGAAAAGATTTTATTTTTTAATTTCCTGTAAAAAAATCTTGGTGATAATTGTTCAGTTTCGTTGACTGAGCAACCCCTATCAGTTTGCGGGACGCTGTCACTTACACCCAGTATAGATATACCTTTAACGATGCATTCGGAGTAGTGAATTTTTAAATCAGCACCCTTTAGTCATTAACTTTATATCATATTGTTTTCCTTCAGGATAAGGACTCTGGCGTGGAGTCCAAGCCGGAGGAGCAGCCCTCCAACAATGAGCAGCCCGATTTCAACCTCGATGAGTTCCTCAAGTTCGATTCCATTCCAGACGTGCTCACCGTGAGTAACATTCCTTACATATGGTTTGTGTAACTACCACTATCAAAGCCAGCGACCGTGCACTTTAAAGCACGGAACCCTTTTTCTTACAGATGGGTGAGTCAGCCTGCATTGTAATAACCAAACTCGGGAAAACCTCACAAAGTAATAAATTAACTAATATTATTGTGTTCTCGAATTCGAATCGATGACCTCCAGATCCATAGCTCAGGGCATTACAACACGAAGACAGTTTGTAATATTTAGATCCAGAAACTGTTTGAAGGCAATGATTGAATGGCGACTATTAACTTTTCTTGTAATATTGTGAACTTATAATTTTCCATTCCTTGTGTATTCTAACTTCCTTGTTATTTGTAGAACGGCGGCGGCGAGGCGGAAGGCGGCAGTCGCTTCAGTCGTTGGTTCCGTCGCGACAGCCCCACCAGTGACGCCAAACATTACGAGCGACTTTTGCATAATATTGTGGATGGTGAGTTCACTAACATCCTAACATCAATAGAATTTGAAAATTTCATTTTAATTTTATTAAACTAGCTTTTCATTCTATGGTTTCAATTTTAACAATATAACATTTTCTGTGGTAGAAGTAGTTATAGTTTTTCGAACTAGATTAAAAAAAAAAAAATTACAGTTTTCTATAGATTGTGATTTCTACAGCTGCAAAGCGGGCAGGAATGGGATGAGAACGGCTGAAGATCGAGCTGAGTGTCGTGCTATGAGAGGCCAATGTTCAGCAGTGGACTGATGCAAGCTGATGATGATAGCTGCAAATAAAGATAGCTAGAGTATCGTAACTTTAAAAAAAATGTTCTAGGATTGATTCTATTATTTGAGTAAATACGTGACAGTGATTTGCTATCGTATGTGTTCTTATCCTTCGTATATTTCCGTAGACCTGGACAACCCGTCAGCGCCTCCCCCGGGCAACCCGGCGGCGGGCGAGGCGGGCCACGTGTTCGCGCCCATCTCCCCCTGCGCGGCGCCCCCGCCCCCGCCCCCGCCTGCGCCTGTCTCCCTGCTGGAGCTGCTGCGCCGAGCCAACGCCAACGCGGAGCCGAGGAACCCAGCTGGTAACCACGCCCATTATGGCCATCAAGGGCAACCACAGGAGGAGTACCCGCCAAGTATGATAAAGAGAGATTTTTGGATGCTGCCACGCTGGATGCTGCTTAGGACGCTTCTTTTCTTCTTTTGTCTATGCTTTTAGTCTACTTACAGACCGACCGCGATTTTTGTACAGCTGTCAGGTCGCCGCCAATCGCTGTCAGTGTAACCTATGGCCGCCTGTTCAAAAATCGTGGTACATGTACACTCACCTTAGCACACTCCACAGTAGTCGAGACGTCAAGAAGTCTTATGAAAGCTACCGTGCTGCGCACATGTTTTTTTTGTCGTTTTCTTCTGTTTCGCTTTATGTTTTTTTTTGTCGTTTTCTTCTGTTTCGCTTTATGTTTTTTTAGCCAGCACACAAATAGCAAAAATGCAACCAAATTCTGCTTGAATCGCCTTTTACAACTTAGTTTTCTTTACTTTGTTATTTTTAAAATCAAATATTCCAGTATTTGTTTAAATTGGATGATTAACTAAATCCGTCTGCCCAGAAGTGTTCCTAGTGCGCTCGCCAATCCAAGTCTTCATAGTGCATTATCTTTATCGCACAATACCCACGTGTTCACATGTGGCGAGCTCAGTTGGCAGAGCGATTGAACTAAAAGCCCTGATACATAAAGATTTGAATTCTTATTTCATACATTTTTGACTTTGTCAGCCGTAAAAGTATTATAGATGAGGTCTCGTTCACTTCAAAATATAACCGATGCCTTTGTCTGCAGAGCTAAACTCGGTGGGTGGTAAGATCCACAGCCTGGAAGAGCTGGAGGCTCGATTAAGACCTCAGCCCGCGCAGCAACACGCCGCACCTGACCATGATCTCTCCGCTTTCAAGCGACTTGTGAGTACCCCAACATATTGCTGATGATACACTGGATGTAAAAAAAAACCCTAAACGTTACCCATGAAACTTTCCTCGAACATAGGTCGAAATATAAAAAAAAATGAGTCATTCTCATTATGTATGGGATGCCAAAAAGTTGAAAGGAAAGTTGTTAGTTACATGGGTAGGATCATGCCCTAAAGTTTTTCAAGCAAATTTTTTTTTACTCAGTAGTTGAGTGGCTTTTTGAATACTTTTTTAATGAGACAATTTGTGCAGTTGGCGCAGGTGTCGGGCGGGCACGCGGTGCCGGCTGATACCCCCCACCCACCTCAGCAACCACAGCCGATGAGTCTACTACAGGTTAGTACAACCAGAATGAATTTTAAGTTGTTCGATAAGTGATAATCACGTGATAATTTTCCAGTGATTTCATAGGAGGGCAGGATTACAAATCAAACCTTTAGGTGTCTCACCATTAAGATGAAACTGTCGTGTAGAATGGAAAAGTCACATGTCCCATTCAAATTGTGTTCAGGTGAAACTAAATCAAATTATATCATATTTTACAGATGCTGAACAAGAGTGTAGAGCAGCAGCAGAAGGCCGCCGTACAGCAGCAACAGCAACAGCAACAGCAGCAAGCGCCGCACATCCCACAGGAGCTCCTTTACAAGCTCCTGCAGGTCCAACAAGTGCAGGTAAGCGTGCTTACAGACGAAAAGACACGTGTCATCTCTGCGCTGGCGCTGGCGTAAGACACGTGCGATCTGTCTGTTCTATCTGCGCGATCAGCCGCGGCGCGCCGGGCCGTCCACGGTTGCGATTGCTAATATCCGAATGATGATATCCGAGTGATATACATGGTTCTACCAGAATCAAAATAATTTGATTTTGGGTTTCTATTCAGAAACGATTTATTAAAACATTGACGACTTTTTGCAGCGTCAGCAACAGCAGCAGCAGCAGCAGGCGGCGGCTTTAGCGCAAACGGAGTTAGGCGCGCTTGGAGCCGCGCTGCCGGCCGCTGATGCGGAGTTACTGCAGCGGCCTGAGGCGCAGGCTATCATACACGGTACACATATACTGTAATCTTTGCGCCACAACCCACACAAAGTCCTGAATCGCGATACCGAAATCTTTACGGAGAATTGTACTAACCGGACATACTGTAAGTTTGAAACATCCCGTTCCCCTGGTAACAACAATCTACAAGGAAGTAAGTAGCTTTATACTACACCTATTCGGAAAGTATATTAGTTCTTACTTGAAAAAAGGAAAGAAAGTACGTAAATCCAAGCGAACGAATATGCGGGCGGCAAAAATATATGGTATTTACTTTCTCCCCTAGGGGAGAAAGTATTTTCTCCCCTCCTATTTTTTTTTTAAATTCATAATTCAAAACTAGAAACAGGCGAATGCCAAAAAACAAAAAGTTTGTATGTCGAAGCCCACAAAATGATACTGGCCACTTACATTTTTTGGCAGTATGTGCTTTGCTTCATTTGTCTCTTTTATATTTTTAAGTAAAAAATATGGCAAAATCAACATGTCCGCGCGAATTCTTTTTCGTTCTTTGATTTATATGACTTATTTAATGTAAATTAAGTGTTTAGTGTTTACGATGTAATGTGTAACTGTATTAATATGTGTTTTGTTTGTTTGTGTTCTGTTCGCATGGATGATGGCACTTCAAATGTTCTTAAGTTATCTTCTCATGTAAGTGATATCATTCTTTATCTTACAAGGATTTTTGATTATATTTTCCTCATAGGTGTAGTATAAAGCACTATGTATAACTCGGAAGAAAATGCGATTCCCAACTCGTGTGTATTGAGGCCCTCAGCTGCGCTTCGGGCCTCAAACTACACCCTCGTGGGAATCGGTCATGTTCTCTCCTTGTTAAACAATATACTATTTCCCATCTGTCACCCAACTGCACTGGCCTAACTACTAAATGTATAACAGCAGGCCATCATACACAGTCTTCTTCTTCTTAGCGAGGGGATTTTCGAGTCGAACAACGACCCGTAAACCCTGATGTCAGACTTTTCAAACCGCCTAGTAGCACAGCTATAGGCCTCTGACATGGTTTCAGTAACGGCCACAATCAAAGACAGCGACTGGGACCGACGGCTTAACGTGCCCTCAGTCAGAAGCACGGAATCCTTTTTCTTTTCGGACAATCAGGTGATTCAGTCTGCAGTGTCCTAACCAAACTGGGGAAAACCTCACAAAGTGATAAATTGACAAATATCAACTTTGTGGTCCCCCCTGGAAATCGAATCCAAGACCTCCGGATCGTAAGCCCATGGCTCAGATCACTAGACCACAGAGGCAGTTATCATATACAGTGCATGTATTCATACAAAAACAAACTCAAGTTTATAACCACTGGAATGTCTGTGATTGCAATAACTACCAGGACCAAACTCCTCTCAACTGCCAATAAGCTATTGATTCTGTCTTGTATTACATACGGCATACCATTAGTAACAACAACGTGTGGTCTGGCGTATCCTTTTTGAACTAGCGTCAAACACTTGTTTTCGTTCAATAGGTAGCTGACCCCGTGAAACACGGGAAAAGGCTAGAGAGATGATGTTTGACACTTGTGTTTTCGTGTTACAGGTCTGAAGGCTGGAGAGATCACGGCTCAGCATCTGATGCAGCAGCTGGGCAACCCTGGTCTGGCCGCGCGTCATCGTGACCTGCTTCTCACTATCCTACGTCTACATCACCATCAGAGACAGGTATTTTATTCATAGTTATGACATGAGTAGGTTATTTCCTTTGGCTAGTTTTCAGTTATTTCACACACACAATAGACTCGATTATGGTTGCAAATATGTTTGATCACGCCTGTATCCTTTACGAAGTAGGCGGAGCGGTAACGTCCTCATAAAAAGCCCTGTTCGTCACGTGCCCATGTTTTGAGGGTCATCTCAGAAATGAAATACTGAGTGTGTAATTCTTTACTGTCAAGTTTTCACGCTGAAATATCCGTCTATTAACTTCTACAGTTTGTTTGGGAAGAAAAGCACCTTGAACATATGGCTCAACAATCTATAGTTGGCCGGTAGAAAATGCCGCGTGCCATTAGGCCCGCCCTTTGAAACTGTGCAGAAAAGTTTTATAATTAAATAAATAAATAAATGATACTAAACATATACTCGCACCATTTTCTATTGTGCCCATTCTAAAATGAAAGAATATAGCCTTATAAATGTGGGTTGTATCTTGCAGCAACAAATGGGCGGTTCCCCCCTACCGGGCGGAGTGGGCGTGGCCCCCCCGCACCTCGTGGTGCCCCCCCACCACCAGCCGCTCAGACTGTCGCCGTTGCCGCATCCAGGTCAGTTGATACTGCATATATATTATATTATATAGATACTAGTTAGTGGTTTTGGGATGTTGACTAATGACCAGTAGCGCTAACATAATAAATACGGGATAATTGTCACCACATTTTATCGTGCGCGCGAAACTTCACTACTTATTCGGTGTGAAGTACGCAACGAGCAAGTAAAAAAGATGACAAAATTATCTCAGAGCCACATTTCATTAAGCTACAATATAAACTAGAAATACAGTTGAAAGCATATACATTTTAGTATTATAGCGCAGTTTACACTAAAGTGAAATCCATAATTAGAGATAGTAGTTTGACAATTGCAGTGTTACCATTTCTCAGAAAAAAAAAATAGTGTTGGGGTAAATGTCGATGTTTCACTATCGATATGTGTAGGTTGAACTGATTTACTACTTAGTACACGAATTGCGTGCGAAAACCGCAACGCTAAGTTTGAAGCCGATTTG